>CAJRSG010020496.1:0-17220 GCA_907169655.1 Acomys percivali | reverse complement strand
GATTTCAATGTTGTTTAAATACTTACAAGCATTTTTCTCACTTAAAAACCATTTTTTCTCAAATGAA
The DNA here is from genome assembly GCA_907169655.1 of Acomys percivali. Classification (NCBI taxonomy): domain Eukaryota; kingdom Metazoa; phylum Chordata; class Mammalia; order Rodentia; family Muridae; genus Acomys; species Acomys percivali. Next base: position 17,153 of record CAJRSG010020496.1, on the reverse strand, counting down.
CTCTGGGATAATAATTCCCTATCAAGTTAGACACTTATAGGAAATCTCTATGTGCTCTAATGTTTTAGCTTGTCCTAAAGTAGTGTGCCTACAGTTTGCATGATCTGATGTCTTTGAAGATATGATTTCTGGGTAAAGGACATTGCATTCTTTACATTAATAAGGTATGACTTGGGTATGTATTCTGCGGTGGGCTTGAAGAGTTTAGGACTCCCAAAAGTATTTCCTAAATTAAACTTATAAGGTTGCTTTCTAGTATGGATTCTTTGAAGAACTTGGAGAGGTGAAGTCAAGGTAAAACACTTGCCACAGTCTTTACATTTGTAATTTTTATTTCCAGTGAGGTTTCTCTAGTGAATTTGATGACTTGAGGTGTTGGTAAAGGGTTTCCCACATTCTTTATATCTGTAAAGTTTTTCTCAGGTATGGATTCTTTGATGAACTTGGAAAGGTGAGGATGAAGTAAAGAATTTCCAAGATCACTCTATTTGTAAGGTTTCTCCCCAGTATGAATTCAGTGGTGAGCTTGAAATGATGAGTACTATGTAAATGATTTACCACCCTTATTATATTTATATGATTTGTCTCAGCTTTGTGTTCTTTGATGACTTTGGAGAGGTGAATATTGCATAAAGGATTTCCCACACTCATTACAGCTGTAAGGTTTTTCTCAGGTATGGATTCTTTGATGAACTTGGAAAGGTGAGGGTGAAGTAAAGAATTTCCCAGATTCACTATATTTGTAAGGTTTGTCCCCAGTATGAATTCAGTGGTGAGCTTTAAATGATGAGTACTATGTAAATGATTTACCACCCTTATTATATTTATATGATTTGTCTCAGCAATGGGTTCTTTGATGACTTAGGAGAGACGAATATTGCATAAAGGATTTCCCACACTCATTACAACTGTAAGGTTTTTCTTGAGTATGGAATCTTTGCTGAAATTTAAGATTTGAGGACATTGTAAATTATTTCTCACAGTTATTACATTTATATGGTTTGTCTCACGTATGAATTATTTCATGAATTTGGAGATTTGAGTACTGGGTAAATAATTTCCCACACTCTATACATTTTAAGGTTTATGTCCAGTATGGATTCTTTGATGACGTTTGAGAGTTGAAGACTGAGTAAAGGATTTCACACAGCCATTACATTTGTAAGGTTTATCTCCAGTATGGATTCTTTGATGACCTTGGAGAGTTGAAGACTGAGTAAAGGATTTCCCACACTCATTACATTTGTAAAGTTTATGTCCAGTATGGATTCTTCGATGACTTTGTAGAGTTGAAAAGAGAGTAAAGGATTTCCCACACTCATTACATTTGTAAGGTTTATCTCCAGTATGGATCCTTTGATGACGTTGGAGAGTTGAAGAATGATTAAAGGATTTCCCACACTCATTACATTTGTAAGGTTTATCTCCAGTATGTATTCTTTGATGACATTGGAAAGTTGAAGAGCAAGTAAAGGATTTCCCACACTCATTACATTTGTAAGGTTTATGTCCAGTATGGATTCTTTGATGATCTTGGAGATTTGAAGAGCAAGTAAAGGATTTCCCACACTCATTACATTTGTAAGGGTTATCTACAGCATGGATTCTTTGATGACGTTGACGAGTTGAAGAGTAAGTAAAGAATTTCTTACACTCATTACATTTGTAAGGTTTATCTCCAGCATGGATCCTTTGATGACTTTGGAGTGTTGAAGAGCAAGTAAAGGATTTCCCACAGTCATTACATTTATAAGGGTTTTCTCTAGTATGGATTCTTTGATGATGTTTAAGTGTTGAGGACTGTCTGAATGATTTCTCACAGGTATTACATTCATACAGTTTATCTCCAGTATGCATTTTTTCATAACCTTGGAGAATTGATTAATGGGTAAAGGCATTCCCACACTCAATATATTTGTAAGGTTTTTCTCCAGTGTGGATTCTTTGATGATCTTTCAGTGTTGAGGACAGTCTAAAGGATTTCTCACAGTTATTATATACATATGATTTGTCTCCAGTATGAATTATTTGATAAACTTTGAGGTTTGAGTTCTGGGTAAAAGATTTCCCATACTCATTACACTTGTAAGGTTTTTCTCCAGTGTGGATTCTTTGATGAACTTGGAGATTTGAGTACCGGGAAAAGGATTTCCCACACTCATTACATTTGTAAAGTTTATCTCTCCTGTGGATTCTGTAGTGAACATGAAGACTTGAGGAGTTGGTAAAGGATTTCCCACACTCACTACATTTGTAAGGATATTCTTGAGAATGAATACTTTGATGATCCTGGAGAGCAGAGGATGAGGTAAATGATTCCCCACATTCATTACATTTTTGACATTTTTGTCCAGTGTTAATGCAGTGTTGAGCTTGATGTTTTGAGGACTGTGTAAATGATTTCTTTCTTTTAGTACACTTATAAGTGTTATCTCCACTGTGGATTCTTTGATGATCTTGAAGTTTTTAGGACTTGGTAAATGATTTTCCACACAGATTACATTCATAAAATTTGCATTCCATACATATTCTGTGTTGACCTTTAGTTTCCTTACATAATATTTTCCTATTTCTGTGCAGAATAGAATTGTATTTCAAAAGTTGTTTTGAACTTTTTCCATGCTGAGCCTCCAATTGTGAAATTATGTGTGGCACAGACTGAGTTCTCTCAGGAGCAGCCAGAGCTTCTTGATATTTTGTTTCAGAAATGAAACACATGTATTTTTCATACAGATCTTTTCCATAATGACATGTTTTATGAACTTCACTGTCATGTGAATATTCCCAGAACATCTTTCTATCCAGCTCTGAAAGGCCATTACAAGAAAATATTCTTGGTATTTCTTTCAGGAAAGAATCATGGGTACACTCCTTTGGGAATTGCTTCTTGGTATGGTTAGAAGAAAAAACTGAAACAAATGAAAGCATATCATTATCTGATATTTCAGACGCATATTAATGTAATATAGGTATATATTTCATAAACTTGCATCAAACTGGGGATCATAGCAAAATGGTACAACACAGAACTACAGCAATTTTTTTCAAGGAAACGAATATCCTGATCATAATGGATGTCAGAAGATATCTCATGAAACTATCATACATTTTGTAATATATATTAACATCTTCATTAAGTATTCGTTGGAACAAGAAGAACACTATGATGGGCAGATCTGTGCCGAGGGGTTCTGCTCGATATATATCACCAACAAAGGATAACATGTGTAGTCATCATCAAACCTTTACCCAGACCATGCCAAGGGACTGGATATTCTCCACAGTTAACTGGAGACAGGGGACAGACTTTCACATGAACTCTGGTGCCCCTTATTTGGCCATGTCTCCTTGATGGGGAGTCCCGATGGCACTCGGGGGAAGGATAGCAGACTACCAAAAAGAAATTTGATAACCTAGCATCATATTCAAGGGGAGGATGTCCCCATCAGTCACAGTCATAGGGAAGGGGAATGGCGTGAAAGCGGGTGGAAGGGAGGAATGGGAGGATGCATGGGATGGGATAGCAATTGAGATGTAACATGAATGATTTTATTTTTCAATAAAAAAACAAACAATGCGGGATTCCAAGATGGCGCCGAGCAATAAGCCACGTATCTAAGTTACTCCGAGGAGACCAGGGACATAAATGGAGCAACAGATTGCTGGTCATTGAGAACTGTAGGTCAGTGGGGCCCCAAAGGCGGCAGACCAAACGGGGCCTACCCCCATGGGAAAAGCAACATCCTGGTGGTGCTAAACGCACTCCGCAATCTCTGGAATGTAATCCACATGAAAACTGCAGCCTGCATATAAAGCACAGACTCGCTGTTTGGGGAGAGGATTCTTCAGAATCCCCAGCCTGAGGAGTCTCAGTGAGGAGGGTGAATCTGCCCTAGGATTCCTCCTTCCACACCACCCCAAACAGCGGATATCACCCACCTAGGCCGTTTGGAAGCACAGGCTGCGGGACTCAACAGAGACAGCTAAAGTGGGACTGCAGCTCGCTGGCCATCTGGGGCCCAACTTAACACCGATCACAGCGGACTGAGCCTGTAAACAGCAGCAGTGAGAAATCAGCTTGGATTGTACCCCCAGACCTATAGGGAAATGTGGGTCTTGCCTAGCGCGATAGCCGCGCATCAGAGGCCAGCGGGAAGATCTGGTTCTGCGGGGGGGACACCCAGAGCTCTGCAACCCTATTGTTCCTACCCAGCCTAGCCGAAAGGCAATGGCCCTGAACTCCTTGAACGAGAGAGCCTACCTGGGGCTCCTGGCCAGAGAAAGCCAGGCACTCTTACATTACAGGAGACAAAACGTGGGTCTTGCTTGCAGTATCTAATTGCTGACCAAGAGCCAACTTGGTGCCTCCAGGCATATAATTCTGAAAAAAGGTTGTACACCTTCACAGGGTATAGAGACAGACCTAAAAGACAGCTACACCTCCAGAAGATCTGATTTACCTTGGGTGTTGACTACAAAGCCACAGGAAGGACAGACGGCTGGGATCAACCTACACAACCAGAACGTTTGTGTGCGGACCTTAGTTTAGGTCCCAAAACTGATGATCTGAATTACAGCAGTAAAGTCCAAACAGAAATCTACTTTGGCTGACTCAGCCTGAAGCCCACAGTGCAGAGGAAAATTACCAGGAGGGAAAGCAGAACACCTATATGTTCCACGGAAATACTCCCTGATCCCCACAGGCAAGATCACCTGACGTATAATCAGTCATCAATTAACCACTCTTAACCAATGACGGTCACTACAAAATATATTCCAACATCAGCGCCATCAAAATGACAAGCGGAGAGCAAAAGAAGGCTAAGAAAAACCAGAACAGTTTGGCATCTCCGGATCCCACTTTTCCCAATGAAAACAACCTGGAGAACCTAACAGCAATGGATAGTCAAGAAAATGACCTCAAGTCCTTAGTAAAGAAGATGATAATGGAAGAAACAAATAAAATCTGTAAACAAATGCAGGAGGAGGCAAACAAGAAGGCTGAAGAGTTAAAAGAGTCATATAAAGAGGCACTTGAAGAATTTCAGAAAAATATAAATATCCAGATGAAGGAAATCATAAAAACAGTCCAAGACATGAAGATAAAAATGGAAGCTATGATACAGAAACACACAGAAGAAAAACGCAATCAAAAGGCATCAGAGAAGAAAGCAAGCATCTCAGATGTGGCCTTATCTAACAGATTGCAAAAAATGGAAGAACGAATATCGGGACTTTAAGATACAATTGCAGAACTGGAAACAACCATCCAGCAAAATGCTAAATCTGAAAAGTTCCTGACACAGAGCATTCATGAAATAAAGGTCAACATGAAAATATGAAACTTGAGAATAATAGAGATAGAGGAAAGAGAAGGCATCGAACTCCCCAGTCCAGAAAATATCTTTAATCGAATAATAGAAGAAAATTTCCCGAATTTGAAGAAGGAGAAGCATACGAGCATAAAAGAGGCCTACAAAACACCAAATAGAATAGACTGGAAAAGAAAATCTTCCCGCGACATAATAATAACAACACAAAATATACAGAACAGGGAAAAATATTAAAAGTGGCAAGAGAAAAAGGCCGAGTATCATATGAAGCAAAACTATCAGAATGACTCCTGACTTCTCAGCAGAGACCATGAAAGCCAGAAGTGCCTGGGCAGGGGTTCTGCAAACCCTAAGAGAACACAGATACCAGGCAAGACTACTATATCCAGCAAAATTATCAATAACCATTGATGGAGAAGACAAGATATTCCATCACAAAAACAAATTCAAGCAGTACCTAGCCACAAATCCGGCTTTACAGAAGTTAATAGAAGGAAAACTCCACCCCAACTGGTCAAACTACAACCAAAAATACATAGGAAATAGGTAATTACACCATTGCAAAATCACAACTTCACAAAATGTTGATTGTTACAAATGCCAAAAATGAAGGGACTTGCCAATCAATGGTCATTATTATCTCTAAAACGTCAGTGGTCTCAATTCTCCAATAAAAAGACACAGACTAAAGGAGTGGATGCGTAAACACGACACAACTTTCTTATGCATTCAAGAAACACATCTTAACAACAAGGACAGATATTGCCTCAGAGTAAAAGGTTGGGCGAAAATATTCCAAGCAAATGGTCACAAGAAACAAGCTGGGGTAGCCATTCTAATATCTAATAAAATATACTTTCAACCAAAATTAATCAAAAGAGATGAGGATGGACACTTTGTACTCGTCAAAGGTAAAGCCAACCAAGTAGACATCATGACTGTTAACATCTGTGCTCCTAATACAAGGGCTCCCACATTTGTAAAAGAGTTATTTAGAAAGCTTGCCCCACTCATCAATACCCACACATTAATAGTGGGAGACTTCAATAAAGCACTTTCACTCAATGATAGGTCTTTGATTAAAAAACTAAGCCAAGAAGTAAACTCATTAACCAATGTCATGAATCAAAATGATCCAACACAAATCTACAGAACTTTCCAACCAAACGCAAAGGAGTATACCTTTTTCTCAGCACCCCGTGGAACGTTCTCTAAAATTGATCACATAGTAGGTCACGAAGCAAACCTCAAGAGATACAAGAAGATTGAAATAATACCTTGTATCTCATCAGATCACCATGGTCTAAGGCTGGACTTCAACAACAACAGAAATAACAAAAAGCATACTAACACGTGGAAACTAAACAGCTTTCTACTTAATGACACATGGGTCATGGAAGAAATAAGGGAAGAAATAAAGACTTCCTGAAATTCAATGAAAATGATGGAACAACATACCCAAATTTGTAGGACACATTGAAAGCAGTGCTACAAAGAAAATTCATAGCACTAAGTGCCTTTAAAAAGAAAAAGGAATCATCCCACATAAACAACTTAACAATACATCTGGAAGTTCTAGAAAAAAAAGAAGCAGACACCCAAGAGGAGTAGATAGAAATAATCAAACTCAGGGCTGAAGTCAATAAATTAGAAACAAAGAGAACAATCCAAACAATCAACAAAATCAAGAGCTGGTTCTTTGAGAAAATTAACAAGATAGACAAACCATTAGCCAATCTAACTAAAAGACAGAGAAACACTATCCACATTAACAAAATCAGAAATGAAAAGGGAGACATAACAACAGACACCGAAGAAATACAAAAAATCATAAGATGCTACTTCATAGGAATTTCTGCCACAAAATTTGAAAATTTAAAGGAAATGGACAAATTTCTCGACCGATTCCATTTACCAAAATTGAACCAAGACTAGATAAACAAATTAAATAGCCCTATTTCGCCTATAGAAATAGAAGCAACCATTGATAGTCTCCCAACAAAAAAAAAAAAGCACAGGGCCAAAAGGTTTCAGCGCAGAATTCTACCAGACCGTCAAAGAGGAGCTAATACCTATACTATTCAAGCTATACCGAAAGAGAGAAATGGAGGGAACATTACCAAATTCCTTCTATGAGGCCACAGTCACATTGATACCTAAACGTCACAAAGACCCAACAAAAAAAGAGAATTTCAGACTAATTTCTCTTATGAACATTGATGCAAAAATACTCAACAAAATACTCGCAAAGCGAATACAACAGCATATCAAAGACATCCTTCACCATGACCAGGTAGGATTCATTCCAGGCATGCAGGGATGGTTTTACATACAAAAATCCATAAATGTAATCCATCATATAAACAAACTGAAAGAGAAAAACCTCATGATCATTTCTTTAGATGCAGAAAAAGCATTTGACAAAATCCAACACCCATTTATGTTTAAATTCTGGAGAGATCGGGAATACAAGGCAGTTATCTAAACATCATGAAGGCAAATCAACAGCCATCATTAAATTAAATGGAGAGATAACTCAAGGAAGTCCCTCTAAAATCGGGAACCAGACAAGGCTGCCCACTTTCCCCATATCTCTTCAGTACAGTTCTTGAAGTTCTAGCCGAAGCAATAAGACATCAAAAGGAGATCAACAGGATCCAAATGGGAAAAGAAGAAGTCAAATTATCCCTATTTGCAGATGATATGATAGTGTATATAAGTGACCCCCCAAATTCCACCAAAGAACTCCAACAGCTGATAAACACCTTCAGCAAATTGGCAGGATACAAAATAAACTCAAAATAGTCAGTAGCTTTCCTGTATACAAATGACAAACCGGCAGAGGAACAAATTAGGACAACTACTCCCTTCACGATAGCCACAAACAATATAAAATACCTAGGAGTAACTCTAACCAGGTAAGTGAAGGACTTATTCGAAAAAAATTCAAACCTCTGAATAAAGAAATTGAAGATGTCATCAGAAGACGGAGGGACTTACCTTGTTCATGGATCAGGAGAATCAACATAGTAAAAATGGCCATCACACCAAAAGCAACTTACAGATTCAACGCAATCCCTATCAAGATACCTACAAAGTATTTTGAAGATATTGAAAGATCAATTTTCAAATTCATATGGAGAAACAAAAAACCCTGAATAGTAAAAACAATCCTATACAATAAAAGATCCTCTGGAGGAATCTCCATACCTGATCTCAAGCTGTTCTATAGAGCAACAGTAATTAAAACAGCATGGTACTGGCAAAGCAATAGGCTGGTAGATCAATGGAATCGAATCGAAGACCCAGAGATGAATCCACACACATTTGCTCACTTGATTTTTGACAAAGAAGCCAAACCTATTTAATGGAAAAATGATAGCCTCTTCAACAAATGGTGTTGGTCTAACTGGATGACTACATGTAGAAAAATGCAATTAGAACCTTATTTGTCACCATGCACAAAACTCAAGTCCAAGTGGATTAAAGACCTCAACTTAAAACCAGAGACATTAATTCAGTTAGAGGAAAAAGTGGGGAAGAGCCTGGGACACATAGGCACAGGAAACAACTTCCTGAACAGTACATCAACAGCCCAGGCCTTAATGTCAACAATTAATAAATGGGACCTCATGAGGCTGTGAAGCTTCTGTAAGGCTGGAGACACTGTCAAGGGAACAAAGCGACAGCCTACAGACTGGGAAAAGATCTTCAAAAACTCTTCATCTGACAAAGGTTTAATATCCAAACTATATAAATAACTCAAGAAATTAAACACCACCAAACCAAACAACCCAATTGCGAAATGGGGCTTGGAACTTAACAGAGAATTCTCAACAGAGGAATATCAAATAGCCAAGAAACACTTAGAGAAATGCTCATCCTCGTTAGTCATCAGAGAAATGAAAATCAAAACCACACTGAGATTCCATCTTATACCCATCAGAATGGCTAAGATAAAAAAATCAAGCGACACCACCTGCTGGCGAGGATGTGGGGAGAGAGGAACACTCCTTCATTGCTGGTGGGAATGCAACCTAGTACAACCACTTTGGAAATCTATCTGGCATTTTCTCAGAAAAATGGGAATAGGGCTTCCTCAAGACACAGCTATCCTACTCCTGGGAAAATAACCAGAAGATGCCCTACCATACAACAGGGACATATGCTCAACCATATTCATAGCTGCTTTATACATAATAGCCAGAACATGGAAACAGCCTAAGTGTCCCTCAGAAGAAGAATAGACTAAGAAAATGTGGTACATTCACACTATGGAATACTACTAAGCTATTAAAAACAAGGAATTCCAGAAATTTATGGGCAAATGGATTGATCTAGAAATTATCATAATGATTGTGTTCACCCAGAAGCAAAAAGAGACAAACGGTATATACTCACTTATATCAAAACACTAGTCCAAGGGATACATACCATGAAAAATTTAACTTAGAAGGAAAGTGGGTCAGAGGAGAGGTCATCCTGTTGAGACTTTAGGCGAGAGTAGCATGGAAGAATGGGGAAATAGTAGGACCCTCAGGGTCCTGCAAACCTACAAGAAGAACTTTATGACAGGCAGATGCAGGTCCTGGGGTCCTCCTCAAACTAAGGCACCAGCCAAGGAGAATATAGGCCTTAAACTTCGCACCCCTACCAAGACCTAGCCAACAAACATGATATTCTCCACCGTTGAGTGGAGAGTGAGATCTGACTCTCACATGAACTCTGGTGCTCCTTTTCTGACAATGTCCCCTGGATGGGGAGGCCGGACGGCACTCAGAGGAGGGATGACAAGTTAGCAAGAAGAGACTCGATATCCTGAGAGCATATATAGGGGGAGGAGGTCTCCCTCAATCGCAGACATAGGAGAGGGGAGAAAGGGGGAAGTGGGAGGGAGGGAAGAATGAGAGGAAACAGGGGAAGGGCTAACAATTGAGATGTAATACGATTAAATTTTTCAAAAAGTCTGAAACAGTGACTCGGGGTGCGCCTCCTCCCTCCACCCCGACTGAGTGTCAAGGCCCCGTGACGGAAGTTAGCAGTAAACCTTATGCCTTTGCATCAAACAAACAAAGAAAAACAAAACAAAACAAAACAAAAACAAACAACGCAAATAAAGTATTAATTCGAACAGATAATATCAAACAAAATTGTTGTAACTATCACACATGAATGGAAACATACTCTTCACTGTGACACTCAATTAAAAATATGGACACCAATCGTTATCCTAAATACATGAACAAATTAATGACCGAAATGAGCAACTACAGAACTTATTTCAGTTTTTCCTCTGAATGCAAGTTTTATCAATGATTTTAAAATCAAAGAGAATATTAATAAGAACACAAGAGAAAACATGATAAAATTTTTAGTGTATCATGTAAAATCCATGCCCAGTACATAAAAAAAATGGTTTCAAACTTTTTAAAAACATTAAGGAATATTCACTAAGACTAATAAGATCTTTAGAAACCAACGAATTCTTAAGAAGTTAAACATCTTTATGTCCCTAAAATCAAAATTCAATCCACAGTAATATCTATCTATCTATCTCTCTCTCTCTCTCTCTCTCTCTCTCTCTCTCTCTCTCTATATATATATATATATATATATATATATATATATATATATATATTAAATTAAAATATGAAGTTCCAGACCTGACATTTGAACAGTCAAACATAACTTAAAATAAATTTGTATTGAAGTGAACATTCATTACATTTACCATTGCTTCCTCCCTCCAACATCACTCAGGTAACATTCTATGGTCCCTACTCTCATTCTCATGTTAAAAACATGTTTTACTTAGACTTTGATTCTATGTCTTCATGTTTCGGTTGTGTGTGTGTGTGTGTGTGTGTGTGTGTGTGTGTGTGTGTGTGTGTGCAGATATATGGATATGTGTACTTACAAGTACATAAAATGTCCTCTGTATGTGTTCTTCTTTTTTATCATTGTATATTGTTTCATATATATGAATACTATTCTTTAGAAAATTCAGACTGCAGATGAAATGTAATATAATGGGAGAAATGTGGAGTAGTTTCTCAACTAGAAGGGAACAAAAGATAAATATAAAAGAAGAAATATTTTTGACAAATGTTTAAAAAGTAGCACTCAAAGATGTTGCTACAAGGCATGCATGGTGTGTGAGTAGCAGGGACGGAGAGAGAGTGGACCAAGTGTGTAGCCAAGTTGGGGACTCTGAAACAGCATTGCTTGTATTTCCTGGATAAGAGAAGGCATCCTAGGAATTATAGGCACATCAACTAAGCCCCATATGGCTGATACCCAGGTTCAAGAGGCACACTGTCCCAGGTTTTAGTCACCCAGTACCTTCCAGCCTACCCAAACCTGGGTTACAAAAACACATGGCTGCAGCTAGCAAAAACATTTTCTGTGAACCAAGGACATGGTTTGAGTGTCTGGCCTGCAGTTCTAATTTTTTAATGTTAATATGCTGGACAAAATGAGTAGACAGGGTATCGTTCCAAAATGGAGGCCTCCAGCAAGCATAGAGTCTGAGAATCAGGAGCTCCGTGAGTGCAGAGCAAGCAGTTGGCTGCTCAGTGGAGCCTACCCCAAAATGCCAGCAATCTCTCATGTCCCCTAGAGAAACAATGGTATCCAAGTTGCAAGAAGAAACAGTTCTATGCTCTGGCCTTCTGAATACTCCTGGAATTCTGAGAAACACACCAGCCTATTTTTCACAGCAGTAATAGCCATCTTGAAGAGACCTGCCAGATCTGAGAACCACACATGTCAGACCCTTATCCCAATCACCTGACTATAGGTCCAACTGGGACACAGCCTGATGTGAAACAATACAGGCTATTGGAGGAGATCCAGATCCCAGCATAGGGCCAATGGCTCTTCCTGCATGCTCTAGAAGCCAAGAGATATCCAGGAACAATCAGCCAAAGCAAGGAACAACCAGATGGCTAAAGGGCACCAAAACCTATGGCAATATGGCACCAACACATTCCAACTACCCTAATAAAACATGCCCTGGACATACAAACACAACTGAAACTCAGGAAAATGGCCTTAAATCTATGTTTATGAATACAATAGAATCCTTTCAAAAAGGTATAAATAACCCATACAAGAAATATAGGAAAATATGATAAAACAGGTGAAGGACATTAATAAAATGGTTCAAAACCTGAAAAGGAAAATAGACTAAATAAAGTAAACACAAACTGATGAAAAAAATGGAATTGGGAAACTGAAAATTATAACCGACAATGCAGAGGTAAGCGTCACCAACAAAATATGAGTGATGGAGGAAATAATCTCAGGCACAGAAGACACAATTGAAGAAATAGATATACCTGTCAAAGAAAATATTAAATTGAAAAAAGTTCCTTACCCAAAACATCCAAAAAATCAAGGGCATGAGGAAAAGACAAAACCTAAGTATAAGAATAATAAGTATAGACAAAAAAAGAAGATGACAAGCTCCAAGACCAGAAAAAATTTTTAACAATATTGAAAAAGAAATTTTCTCCAACCTAAACAGATAGATACATTGTAACATACAAAAGGCTTACAACGGAAAAATATATTCGACAAGAAAAGAAATTCCTCTTGACACATATTATTCAAATCCTGCTTTGAGAAGGGGAAACAGGTACAAATTGTCAACCAAGCTAGAACCCATTTGTGGTACTTGATATATGGAGAGGGGAAAATAAGGGTATATGTATATACATTGGATATATTAATCATATGTTATGCCAAATCTTCGGGAGAAGTTACTAACACAAACCCAATTCCATATTTAAATCAATTTTAGCTTCTATTCTTTCTTCTCTCTCTTTCTATCTCTCTCTATCCCTCTCTCTCTGTTTTTGTGTATGTGATATATATATATATATATATATATATATATATATATATAGAGAGAGAGAGAGAGAGAGAGAGAGAGAGGGATATATCATGACATTGAGTTAATGAGGAAAGACATGCTAGTTTGGAAAATGTGAAAGAGAGAAAAACTAAGTGCAAAATATATGATATAAAATCCATTTAAGGCATAAGTAATGGAACCGCCAAATAATTAATCATTCATGTAAAACAAAAATATTTTCAGTATTTTCAGTAATTAGAACACAAAACATTCTACTAGTTTGTCAAATGTCTATAATATAATGCATTTCAGATCAACACTAATAAGGTAAAAAAGTTAAAGATCATATAAGATCCACGCAGTACTATACATTTCGTACTTTGTTCTAAAAGAATTTCTTAGGCTGAAGATGTTGTATAAACATCTTAAGGTCTAGAATGATCCTTGGTTTAGAGTCCTCACATGCCGTGTCATTTTATTTCATCTTACCTGGTTCTTTTTCTTCAATCTCCTCTTTATCATCAATCCAGGGTTCTTTGTGTTGTTCAAGACATGTTAATACCTCTGCTTTTGCAACAGAAATGCCTGTGAATTCAAAAAGAAATACAGACACACCATTCTATGTAGCTGTGCACTAGCACAGGATTGTGCCAAATAGGGAAGATAGAAAAGAGGAAAGCATACATGAATGACTTACTATTTCTCAATTCCTTTCAATACATTTTAGGCTCTTCATAACTCAATATTTTAAAATTCTGTATTTAACTTTCATTAAAATGACATTGAAATGAAAAATTTAATAAAATAACAGTAAAAACATGATAACTATGGGATTCAATGTGGATTCACATGTAAGTGCTACTGGCTACCAGCACAAAAGTTATGAAAGGTTGAATTATTATTAGGCTAAATGTAAACACGAGGTAAAGGGATATAAAAAGTTAGCTATATATAAGACAGTGATCAATACCTGTAAAAACTTATGAGATAAACTAAGCAGTGGAAGTCAAGTCAGAATATCAGCTAGTAGAAGCTTTAGACATCCCTAAGATGAAGTACCAAGCATGGAATAAAAATATTCTCACCCACAGAAACCAGGTTGTTGTAGGTGTCCAGCATGACATCTCTGTACAAAGCCCTCTGGGCAGAGTCCAGACATTCCCACTCCTCCTTGGAAAAGTTTATGGCCACATCCTTGAAAGTCAGTAGACCCTGTAAATAAAATTAACAGTATCACCTCATGGCCATTGGATAAATTCTATGTTTGACATAAGGAAAGGTAAGTTAAATATAGAACTTGTTCTGTTATAAATAACTAATATGCATTTTAAAACTAAATTATATTCTGAGAAAAAGACTTTTATGCCTTCTTTGCAATGAAGCAAAAGTCCAACAGCACTGATCTTCTGTGTGTGTGGAACCTTGTAGGGATCAAATGACATGATCACCACACCATGAGGGATGCTATTAAAGTTGCAATCAATAGGAAGTACGAGAACTACCAAAAGAGGCCCTCAGATGAAATATTCATAATATATTGGCTTCTATTCACTGATATATAATGACCCTTCTCACTCTCTGTAAAAATTGAGTGCCTATATTTATCTTTGATATGACAAAATTCATAATTATTACAGATTACATTTTTATCTTGTAGAAGTTGTCCTGAAAAAAAGACTTGCAAATGAGGTGCTTTAAGCACATCGGTGACGTAAGTTTTAAAGAGTTAATAATGAGAATCAAATGAGAAAAGTACTTCTGAAAATTAGAGTCAACATAGTGAAGGTTCAGAAGGACTGACAATGAAGTATTTTAGTAAAGACAATCAACTTGTCCCACACACATTCATTTACCTGTGAAAAAGGCATCTCTTCTTTCCCCTTCAGAATGGAATGTCCCAGGAAAGTTTACATTGAAATTTCACCTTCCAGATTCCACTCTGTGTTTAAATGAGCAGATTTTCCCTGTCCCTGGGGAAATGGAAGAGTGCAATTCAAGAATCAAAACTACCACAATCCCTTCTTCTTGCCGTTGAAGTGATGCAGAAACCTTGACCTCCTACAAGATTTTCCTTTCCTGAATTTAGGTGTTCTGTTTTCCCAGCATATTATGTTTTTCTCTCCAAATCCCGTTGAGCTGCTGCAGTAACCTGCTATATACCTAACAGAGGAAAATTGGCATTTTAAAGGATGGATAAACACAGCTGTCCGGTAAAATACCTCTTCACCTTTTCCTCTCTTTTCTCTGCCTGGGATAGCTCATTAAAAAAAATTGGCACATATGTTTGCAGTCACGGCCAGAATCTGTGAGGTTCCCCACCTGAAAGTATTTCTTGTCCTGGGTAAGCAATGTAGTTGCCTAGAGCCAAGAGGAAAGAAGCTAATCACTGCCAGATTCACTATTGTCTCCACTGAGATATTACTTTAGGCTTCCATGTCCCAGTCTAAAAATACCATGATGTTGTTGTTTTGAAGAAAGCCCCATGGTTATATTATCTCACAATTTCCCTCTTATACTGACATTGCTTTTTTGTCCCATCAGCAAAACACTAACTGCTGATATCTAAATAAGTTACCTCTGCACCATTTCTACTGCATTTGGCTGTTACTGAAGGCAGCTGGTCTTTATGTTCTTGTAACATCTTCCTTCTTGACACTTTATGCTAAACTGAGGATTTAAATGCAATTATATCATAGGCAACATTACAAACCAAAATTTTATCATTCAATTTCTAAAAAGAAAATGCTGCATAAAACAGGCAGAATCATTTTGATTCATTGCAAATTTTACCCATACTGTTTCTCATTACTCTCCAAAGAAACAACTAATAAGAACTCAAATAGTGCCTCAATGTTTGGTGGGAAGTTTTCATACATTTCCTTTATTTCACTTTAATTATGCCAAAAAATTACTTATTAAGGCCATATTCCATGGATGTAAGGATTCATAATTTTCAGAATTTGAAGATGTATGTCTAACCAACAGAAATTTTTCAAACTGTAATATATATGTTTAAATTAATACAACCTACATAGAAAATTGCCTTGTCTTAGTAAAAATACATACTGCATCTAAGATTATCTAGACTTATGGCACAATAAAGGAAATTAGAAATATACTGTAAAACAGGCTTGAAGTTAAAGAAAGATAGAATGTATTATTTCTTATGGAGATTAGATTTGATATGGATCCATTGTGAGATAGAAAATCATTGTTTTAATAATTGGGTGGCATCTTTATATGCAATTACCTCCAATATACTCACCATTGAGGCTGAGTGTGGTTACACATTCTTTAATTCTGGCTCTTGTGAGGCAGAGGAAGGAAGGTGTCCAGGATTTTGAGAAAAGACAAATCTAGAAAGCAAGCTCCAGACTGTGGATGTACCTTTATTCTTCTTACATTATTTAACACAGTAAATTATTAAGCCATTAGTTTTCTTTAGCCAGCTAGTTACCAAAGGACAGACACAGAAACTGTGGTTTATGTTTAATCTGCAAGCACTAGGCTGGGCAGAATGTGAGCTACTCTAATCTTAATGCCCTTAAACCCAACACATAAACCAATACCATGCCAGTGTGATAACTCCCGGGTGGATTATCTTCCCTCCATCTCTTTTTTCCCACCATCCTCCTCAAGCTTCTCATCCAGAAATTCCTCCCTTCCACTTCCTGTCCTTCTGCCCAGTTGATTGACCAAACAGCTTTTTACTGGCAGCTGTTATACCCAGTCAAGACATTCCTCCATATCAGGATGCATAGAAAGGTCCTGTAACAAAACAAACAAACAAACAAACAACACACACACACACACACACACACACTTGTTTATCTCATGCATAAATTCTGGACATCGCAGATATTAAGTTCACCAATAACTGAAAAGAATTCTGAATTTTTCTCCATTGCTAAAAGGCAGGGAGAAGGACTGTAGCTCCTCTGGATGGAAGGATTCATCACCAT
>CAJRSG010020455.1:0-11291 GCA_907169655.1 Acomys percivali | reverse complement strand
TCCCCTATGTCTGTGACTGAGGGGGACCTCCTCCCCCTGTATATGCTCCTAGGGTATCAAGTCTCTTCTTGGTGACTTATTTTCAAAAGTTGTTTGGTGATATAAATTAGCTTAAACCTAATTTAAAATTAACAACTAGAGATTTACAGCTCTTATTAAAAATCTTACAAGGAGATTCCTCTCTAAACTCACCTGGATAGCTTATAGCCAAAGCTAGGAAAGCCTTGGTGTTAGTGGAAGAGGCTATCTCCAATCAATTCATAACCTATATAGATTATGACAAGTCTCTAGGTTATGTCAGCAAAGCTTTTCAAAACTTTTGTGACTTTTTTTCATAAAGCATGTTACAGGTATTCCTTATAACCCTCAAGTACCAGGTATGGTGGAACGAGCTCATTCTACCATAAAAACCTCTTTACAAAAAGTAAAGGGAGAACTTTACCCCCAATCACCTAAAATGCTTTGAGTCATGTTCTCGTTATTTTAAATATTTTACTGCTTGATGCCAAAGGAAATTCTGCAGCCGATCGATTCTGGCATGCTTAATAGTCATCTTTCGCTAGAGTGAAATGGAAAGATCCTTTAACTGGATAGTGGAATGGACCCAACCTTGTATTAATATGGGGTAAAGGCTCTGTTTGTGTTTTCTCCCAGGAACATGATGCTGCACACTGGCTGCCTGAGAGGCTTGTGTGTCAAGTGGATGCTGGCATGGATGAGTTTGCCAGTGATCTTGAGGTTGGAGGAGAAATGCTATTTCTATGCTAACAAGAAGACCTGGAAAAGCAGCAAAAAGAGCTCCTCCATAATCCCCTTTGGAATGGGCTCTACAAATTCCTCCCATATCTTCTCCTACTTTTAGGTCCCTTGCTTGGCTTATTAATATTACTATCGCTAGGACTCTTCCTCTTTAGCAAACTCATAGCGTTTGTCAAACAACAAGTGGATGCCATATGGGCAAAACCTATACACGTCCATTTTTACATACCAGAGCTTGTGAACTAAGGCTATTCAGATGAATAGCAGGCCACACCTTGGACTTTTAAATGCTTACTACCTTTGTAAAACAGCAGCTAGATGCTCCAGATGCCCGAGCAATACAGGTGCATTATCTTAGACTTGACTTGTTGGACCAAGGCTATGATGAGCTTGAACACTGATGTGCCTCAGTTCCCCCTTCCTTGGCATGGTGAGAATGGCATATACTCAGATATTGCCTGCTATAAGGCATGGGCACCTGCAAAGGGTGTAGGACAAGGTACGACAGTGGGAGGACCCGATCGTCTGACTCTGAGTCCCCTGAGATGTAAACTTGATTGCACAGAGGTTGATGTCAAAATCTGTCTTGTTCGCTGTATGTTGGGGACGCCCACAGACAGCAGATCAAGACCTCCCTCTCCTCCTGAAAAAGGCATCTGGTTAATGCCCCTCTCCCTCCGGGGACCAAAGCTCACCTGTATATGATGGATCCATCTACCTCCTCTTCTAATAAAGAGAGGGAGAAGATGTAGGGGATGGGCTACATGGCCAATTTCAGACATCTTGTCAGAGCATAGGGTCCTTTTTCTCCAGCAGTCTTCCATTCACCAGAAACCAGCTGACCTTGTGGTAGGTTGGCAGTTAGACACCTGTTGTGGTTTATTGTGGGGGCTGGTCATTCTAGACCCCTGAGCTACTCCTTTTCAGGTAAGACTACTGATAAGATCAGATTAAAGCCCAGCTGCCTGTGAGAAGCAGTTCCGGGAGCTTTTTCCTGACTAACCAGATCCTTCACAACTTTCCTAGAATTTCTCTCCTGCAATTATAGCAGCTGTAAAGATATATACCTGCTGGAGCATTCCAGAGTTAGGTATCCATAGCAACCCTTGCTTACACAAATACCCATGCCTTTGTGACTATATAAACTCTGTGAAATTTTTCAATAAAAGGGGTTTGATCAGAATCCAGACTTGCCCTCATTTCTATGTGTCTCCTGTCCCCCCACTTGTCTGCCCCCTCCACAGGTACCCATTGAAGACCACAACAGGACGAATCAGTATTAGATGAAGGTGAAATTTTTCTTAAAGAAGAACTTAGAAAAAGTCTGGGGAAATGTAAAAGCTGGCCTATCCAGTTCTCTCTTCAGGACCACCATTAAGGCTAAAGTCTGTAAATCTCCTCTGCCTGAAGAGTCCCTTCTAAGACCCGGACTCTAGTCAAGGAATTAGTTAAGACAGCCACTACTCTTCTTTGTCTGTCTTCTTTGTCTTTCTCTCTGTCCCTCCACATTTGTTAGTTTCACTTTGGAGCTCCTTGAGCATTTGGATAAGTCACAGTGTCAAGGTTGCTCTTTGCCTGTGCCAGGAGATAGTGTACCTCCTGATAGGGAGGCTGGAAGGCGTTCCTGACCTCCAGGAGGGGGAGTCAATCCCCCTCCACTTGGGGAGTGCTCTTGGCCCACCTGATCACTGGGTCCGACTGTTCACTTAGTTCTGGTTTTGGTGTAGTCCAGATTATTGTGGCTTTTGGTGCCATTTTCTGTTTTTGTTTATTTGTGTCTATTTGTGTGGACTTTCTCACTATGAGACAAAAAGAATTAGTCGCCTTGACTGTTGTCTTAGACCACTGGATGGACTGACTAGGGCACATAACTTGTCCCTAATAGTAAAAAAAGACAAACTTGTCGCTTTTTACTCTTGTCTTTGTCTGCTGTTTAAATGTTGTTTTATATATTATAATCTGTTGGAGAAAAAAGAACAAAATTTCATCTGCTGGCCATTCTCAAGAAAAGAAACAACAAAAACTAATAAAGTAGGTCTGTTATTGGAGCTAGGCTGCCTGGATCAAACTGGTAGAATTCCTAGGGCTGCCTGAACTCCTAATGATGTGCTCTAAACTCCAGACAGCCCAAATCCCTCAAACATGGTAAGTACAAGGTCACTACCCACAACAGAAAAATTAGGTGGCTAAAAAATGAGAGCTACTTTGATGGGTCTTTCCAGGAACTTAGAGGCAAGCAACGATCAGATAAAGCCACTGGTAAGGTCTTCTCCAGTCCTTGTCACTCCTTGGACTCCTTGGTGATGGGCAGTGAACAACTTTCACTACAGAAGCTGTGAATTCTTGTGTACAAAAACATCCTCGGCAGGATGCCAACTCAGATACTCCTAGTTTTTCTATTATCTTTCACAGATTCTGCCTTTAAACATTAAACATTTAGGTGTCAGATCCTTTTAAATTATGCTATAAAATTAAAGAAACATTTTTTCAGTTTTACTACATGTTTGCTTCTTATTGACTTTAAAGGTATTAAAACTGCATCTCCAGCATATATCTGTAAACTTTTATCTAAAGAGTAATGATTTGCTTATTAAATATAATGTTTAAAATTTAAGTTCAAACATACATTTGTAACACAGATATTATGTGATTGAATCCTAGTTTAAAGAACTGCAAAAATATGGTTTTAAGTTCTAAAAGTTATGGTTACTCTATGACTTCATTCTTAAACAAATGTAACAGGACTCATTTGTATTAATTACATTCAGTCAATATAAAGTATTAATAACTTTAAATTTTTCTATAAATTATAAATTAAATATATTAGTATCACTGATAAATTTTCTTTAAAAATTGTTGTATTCTATAATGCTATGCCATATGGAAACCAAAAACATTTCCAACTCCTATAGATCTTGATGCTAAAGTAAAAAAAAAACTCTAATTTAATGATTATCATTTTACTATTAACTGTTATGTAACTTCTCAAGTTCTTATTAAACATCAAAATTATGGTGTGTAAAACAGAAGATGCAAATTAATGCAGGGGATAAAATTGCTCAGTCGTTACTGTTTCCCTACATTAAGGACAAAGCCATTCCAGTAAAAAAAAATGGGTACATTTGAGAGTACAAAAAATATGTGCTCTAGCAAACAATGTTATATATTTACTTATAAGTATATATTAGCTCAACATAGATGCTCTCTGAGAGACTCCACCCAGTGGAGGATTGGGACAAATACTGGAAATCATTTCCAAACTCTGGGCAAAAAGCTCTGAGTTATATAAAAGAGTGGTCCAGATAAAAAACATTAACAGTATTTAAGATTATGGATAAAATGTAACTTACTAAAAATCATTAAAAACAGATGACATGGAATTGGTGCCAGATCCCTATACCTATTTAGGCTTTAAATTAAGAGGTGCCCAAGTTAGCACTCAGAATAAGGACTGATCATTTAACTTCATTAAATGATTTTCAAAAATTATTAGGCGATATCAACTGGGTAAGATCATACTTGAATCTTCCTGCTTGAGGGGTCAAACCATTGTTTGACATTCTCAGAGGAGACTCTAATCCCAAATCTGCAAGGTCTCTGACTCCTGAGGCACAGGATACATTAATAAAAGTAGAAACAGCCATAAGTCAACAATTTGTAACTTTTATAGATTATAAGAAACCCCTTCTTTTTGTCATTTGTGCTACACCTCATACACCCACTGGGGTGTTTTTGCAATCCAGGCCACTCCTGTGGGTTCATGTTCCTTCCTCCCCCAAAAAGGTTGTCACCTCTTATTACATTCCAGTAGCAGAGCTAATTATTCAAGGTAGAGAACATGGGAGACGTTATTTTGGCAAGGAACCAGATGTTATTATACAGCCATACTCCAAAGCTCACATTAATTGGCTTATTCAAACCACAGGAGACTGGCCAATTGCCTGCTCTTCATTTATTAGTCAGATAGACAATCACTACCTGGCTAATAAGTTGCTTCAGTTTATTAAATCCCATACATTTGTTTTTCCCAGGAATAACTTCCTAGAACCTCTGACAGAGGTTCTGACCATTTTTACAGATGGTTCCTCCACTGGAAAGGCTGTCTTTATGGCTAAAGGCCAGACCACTGTTGTGACTGCTCCCTATATGTCAGCTCAGCTTGTAGATTTGTATGTTGTGGTTGTTGTTTTTAAGACCTCTCCTGACATTCCTTTTAATTTATATACAGACAGTGCTTATATTGCTTATTCTGTTCCCTTATTTGAGACCATCGCCTTCATTAAACCCTCTACTAAGGCTATATCACTCTTGCTACAATTCCAAGCTGCCATTAGGTCTAGATCTCACCCTTTTTTTATAGACCACCTCCGGGCCCACACTGGACTCCCGGGCCCTCTTTCAGAAGGAAACGCACTTGCAGACCTTGCAACCCATAATGTCTGTCCTGTTGTTGACTCAGCCTTACAAGGGGCCCAACAGGCACATTCCTTACATCATCTCAATGCTCACATTTTGAGGCTCATGTTCAAAATAACTAGAAAACAGGCTCATCAAATAGTTAAACAATGCCCTGCCTTTGTTACCTATTTACCCACTCCTCATTTAGGTGTTAACCTTAGGGGCCTTGTCCCTAAAGAAATCTGGGAAATGGCCCCTGATACTTCAGCTAATTCTATAAGAAGTTTATTATATAATAGTCAAAGAGTGTTCAAAGCCCTAAGAAAACATACAATTTAACTTCTGACAAGAACGGTAAGATTCCATCCTACATGTATTGAATGCAAATCAATCACTTTAATTAAGCTAAATCTATGACTATTCTCAACAAACCATAAAGACACTGGAATCCTACACTTAATCATCAGGGCTTTAGCAGGTATAGTAGGAACAGTCCTAAGCATTTTAATTTGAGCCAAAGTAGGTCAACCTGAAGCCCTATTAAAAATATACAATATAATCGTTACTGCACATGCATTTGCCATAATTTTCTTCATAGTAATACCTATAATAATTGGAGGCTTCAGAAACTGTTACTGCATCTAATAATTGGAGTACTTGATATAACATTTGCATGAATAAATAATTTAACCTTCTGACTCCTACCTCCTCATTTCTCCTGCTTCTGTCATCATGAAAAGTAAAAGCCAGGGTAGGAAGAGTATATCCCTCTTTAGCTGGAAACCTAGCCCATGCAGGAGCATCTGTAGACCTAACCGTCTTCTTCCTACATCTATCCTGTGTCTCATCTATCCTAGGTGCTATCAACTTTATACCACTATTATCACTATAAAGCCACCTGCCATAACACAGTATCAAACACCAGTACTCATCACAGATCTACTATTGCTACTCTCCCTTCCAGTATTAGCCATAAGTATTACTATACTTCCTCCTGTACAACCTACTCTGATCCTGCCGGATGGGGCAGACCAACTCCTTATCAACATTTATTCTGATTCTTTGCTTATCCAGAACTTTATATCCTTATTCTCATAGGATTCAGAATTATTTCACGTATTTTCACTTATTCAGGTAAAAAAGAACCTTTTGGATATATAGGAATAGTGCTAACTACATCTATTGGCTTCCTAGGATTTATTGTTTGATCCCACCATATATTTACAGTTGGATTTGAAGTAGACATCTGAGTCTATTTCACACCAGCCACTATAATTATTGCTATTCCAACTGATGTAAAGTTTTTAGTTGACTTGCTACACTCCATGGAGGCAACACAACTGATCTGCAGCTAGACTATGAGCCCCAGGGTTCATCTTCTTATTCACAGTTGGAAGATTCACAGGAATTATTCTATCATACTCTTCACTTGATGGTGTCCTTCATGATATATAGTACATAGTTGCCCACTTTCACTATGTATTATCTATAGGAGCTATGTTTGTTACTATAACTGGATTTGTCCACTGATTCCCTCTATTCTCAGGTTCAACTCTAAATAATACATAAGCAAAAGCCCACTTCGCTACTATATTTGTAGGAGTAAACTTAACTTTCTTCCCTCAACATTTTGTAGGTCTTTCAGGAATCCCAAATGCTACTCCAACTACCCAGATGCCGACACCACATGAAATGTAGTATTCTCTCTAAGATCGTTTATCTCACTAACAGCTTTCCTTATCATGATTTTTGTAATCTGAAAAGCTTTTGCCTCCACATCAGAAGTACTCTCAGTTTATTCAACAACCTAGAATGAGTTCACAGCTGCCCTTCACCATGTCACACATTCAAAGAGCCTACTTATTTAAAAGTTAAAGAAGAAAGGAAGGATTGGAGACCCTTAAAACTTGTTTTAAGCTAACCTTTATGTCTTTCTCAATGAGATATTAGTAAATTTATATATCTAATATCTTATATGGCTTACCTTTTGCAACTAGGGTTACAAGACACTTCATCCCCTATGATGAAGAACTTATAAACTTTCATGATCATACATTAATAATTGCTTTCTTTATCGGTTCTCTATTTCTCTATATTATCTCATTAATACTAGCCACTAACTACCCATCCTAGTACAACAGATGCTCAAGAAGTTGAAACAATCTGAACCACTTTACCAGCTGTAATTCTAATCCTCTTTGCCCTTCCTTCCCTTCAAATCCTTTATGTAACAGATGAAGCTAACAACCCTACCCTCACAGTAAACTACAGAACATCAGTGACACTGAAGCCACCAATATACTGATTATGAAGACCTGTTCTTTGCCTCATACATGGGTCCAACAAATGACTGAAAAGCAGCTGAACTCTGCCTACTAGAAGTTGACAATCGAGTTGTATTTCCAATAGAATTTCCAATCCATATCCTAATTTCACCTGAAGACATATTTCACTCATGAGCTGTTCCCTCATTAGGACTAAATACAGATGCCATCCCAGGACATCTAAAACAATCCACAGTAACATCAAATCACCCAGGTATATTCTACAGTCAATGTCCAAAAATCTTTGGCTCTAACCACAGTTTTATACCAATTGTTCTTGAAATAGTACCACTAAAATATTTTGACAATTGATCAGTTTATATACTTTAAACTCACTATGAAGCTTAGAGCATTAATCTTTTAAGTTAAAGTTAGAGACTAAACTTTTCCATAGTAAAATGCCACAACTAGGTACATCCACATGATTCAGTACTGCTCTATCTTCAATAACTACACTCTTTATCTTATTTCAATTAAAAAATTCTACACAAGTTTCCCCTACTCACCATCCCCTAAAACTCAAAAAATCACTAAAACTCCAAAGCCTTTGAGAATCAAGATGAATGAAAATCTATTCACCTCTTTTATTACCCCAACAATAATAAGACACCAGTAGTCACACATTATTATAGTCCCCTCAATCTTATTCCCCTCTTCAAAATGCTTAATAGCCAGCTCCATTCATTCTTACAATGACTAACTAAACTTATTATAAAACAAATAATATTAACCCACTCCCCGAAAGGATGAATATGATCCCGAGTAATTATGTCCCTCATTGTATTCATTGGATCAACAGACCTGCTAGTCCTTTCCCCGCACACACTCACACCAACCACCCAGCTCTCTGTAGACAGAAGCACAGCCACCCCACTATGAGCAAGAGCTGCAATCCTAGGTTCACACCGACCACCTAAATCTCTGTAGATGTAAACACAGCCACCCCACTATGAGCAGGAGCAGCAATCCTAGGTTTTTGACACAAAAATTTCATTAGCCCACTTTCTTCCTCAAGGAACAACTATTTCACTCATCCCTATACTCATTATCATCAAAACTATCAGCTTATTTACTCAACCTAAAGCCCTAGCAGTTAGTCTTACAGTTAGTATTATTGCCAGACCCCTACTAATACACACAATTGGCATAGCTACCTTATTATTAATAAATATTAACCCACCAACTGCTACAATCACATTTATTATTCTTGTATTGCTTATCATACCTAAATTTGTCATAGCCCTTATTCAAGCCTACATATCTACCCTTCCAGTTAGCCTTTATCTACATATTACATAAAGACCCCCTAAACACATGCACATCACATAGTTAATCCAAGCCCATGAACCCTAACAGGAGCTTTTTCCACCCTGCTTTTAAATTCTGGTTTAGTAATATAATATCATCATAACTCTATTATTCTGTCAGTAAGCCTTCTAACAAATACTATGTACTGATGTTGACAAGATATTATTTGTGAAGGAGCCTATCAAGGCTCCATATCCCTATTGTACAAAAAAGCCTTTGTTATGGAATAATCTTATTTATTGTATCTGAAGTATTTTTCTTTGCAGGCTTCTTCTGATCCTCTACCTCTCCAGTCTTGTACCAAGACATGGCCTAGGAGGGTGCTAATCAGCTACAAGAATAACACCCCTAAATCCACTAAAAGTACCTCTTCTTTTTTGTTTCGTTTTGTGGATAACAAAGAAAAACTAAAACCCCAAACTCCAGGGGGAAAATCTTTAAAAATACGTTTTCTTTTAAAAAAAAATTGTATAAGTCTCTACTTCTTTCCCTCCCAACAGCCCTCCTTGTGTCCTTTTTCCTGTGTGCCCTGCCCCGCCCCTACCCCTTTTCTAGTCACTGTTCTTGCTACTGTATGCCCATGTCTCACTACCTACCCAGGTTGCCCACCTCGTTCTCTTTCATTTCCGGTGAACCATGTACCTACTGCCCCACGTTCCCAGCAGGCAAGAGCCGCCTCCCCATCTTTTCCTGGGTCTTCATACTTGGTTTGCCCTACCACCCTCTCCCCCAGTGACCTATTCTAAACTGGAGCAAGTAAGCTGCATCCTGCCAATCTCCCAGTTCCCATGGCAGCCCTCCTCCTCAGAGGCAGCTTTACCCAGGAAAAGCTGGTCTCCAAAGTTCTTTCAGCCTTTGCATTTTTTTCCTCCCTCCACATTGTTCGTGCACCTCTACAAAAAGAAATCTTTCTTTGGGACCCCATATTCCCTCAGCCTCGTCAACCCTGTCTCCGGCTCCATCTTTTTCTTCTACTCTTTGAAGCAAGGTCTTCCCTCCAATCCTCCTGATTACAATGTAAGCCTTACCCAGAACCAGCCCTCTACTTCTCCTGGGCCCAGAACTCCTCCCCTCCCATGCGCAGCCTCCTGCCCTTCAGCGGATGAGGATCTTCCCCACACCAGCCTCCAGCACATTCTCAGCTGTGGTTCTGCCATGCTGCTCCTTGAGGTGCCGCCCGGCTTGTGGCCAAAGAGCACATCACAGTAGGAACACCCGCAGGGCTGCGGTCTGAGTGCAGGTTGAGAAGATCTTGCAGAGTGGACTTCAGAGTGAAACACTTGCAGCAGATGCCACACGAGTTCAACCTGACGCCGCGGTGGGCGTACACATGGTGGAGCTTCTCCACACCCTGATACACTTCCAGGCATTTGGTGCACTTGATGTTCTTTAAGGGGTTTCCACTTTAGAAGCCCACAGGCAGGGGTCCCCAGCCGCCCCCTGCCACCAGACTGACCCCCGCCCTGCCCGGGAAGCCACAGCGGCCCACCGCTGCTTCCATAAGTCCCGAGGTGGCCCCCACATTAGCCCTGCCTCCTGGGATCAACAACAGGCCTTCGCCTTTGCGGCCTCTTACAGGCTGTAGCAGGCCTTCACCACACCTTACCGTGGGGCTACAGTGTTGGGAGCCACACTGCTCTGGGTTAGCTCCCCCAGGTGGCTGCACACAGAGGCCCGGATACCCAGACCCCCTGCTAGGCCTCCAGGGGGTTTGAGCCAGTATGCCACTTTAGACTCCACCTTGAAGATGCAGATGTCAGAAACATCCTCATCCTTGGCCTCTGCCTTCAGCTCTAGGTCCTCATCCAGCGGAAACTCCAGCTTCACTGGCCGCAGGAGTGGAGGGGGTAGAGGAGGTGGGGTGGGGGTTTGGTGCTGGCTTTCGGGTCCTGGGGAGGGAGGAGGAACTGGGTGACCCAGACACTGCTCACCAAGCTCGCCTCCATCCTCTTTGAAACCTATTTTGGGCTCACTGAACTGGCTGAGGGTGGTCCTCCCTTTCTCCACCAGTGCTTCATTTGCATGTAGGAGGCAGCAGTAGGTAGTTCATGATGTTCCCGACTGCTCCAGGGTGCCCACGCAGCAAGAGAGGAGCAGGTCCACCACAATGCACGCTGTGCATCAGCGAGACCTGCAGCTCAGAGCCGGGGTTTAGCAAGAACTGGTCCCGGAGGAAAGGCAAGCAGGCGGCCAGGGTGACTTTGTGGCCGTGCAATTTGGGCGAAGATGGTCACTTCGCAGAACCGCTCCTTGGCTCGAGTTAGTTCATGTTCTGTAGCAAACAAACAAACAAAGGCTTGGCACTCACTTTGCCTAACTCCAGGTGACATCTTTAATCTTTATCCTCATGAATCAATGAGTTCAGGAGCTCCTGTCTGAGGCTCACTTCTAGTGACTGAATGAAAGTGACCTCGCTGCTCCTAGGCATGGTGAGAAGATTTTCATTGTAGATCTGAGGGAGAGAACAGCCAGAGATCTGCAAGAGTCCAGACTGAACATGGC
>CAJRSG010020439.1:0-11598 GCA_907169655.1 Acomys percivali | reverse complement strand
AGGAAAATGAGTGATTTAAATGAGAAAGTCCCCCATAGGCCCAAATATTTGAAAATTGCTTTCTAGTTGGTGTAACCTTTTGGGAAGGGCTTGGATATGGGGACTTGTTGAGGAAAGGCGCCATCTGGGGTGGAATTTGAAAGTTCTAAGATTTTCCCAAGGCAATATTGTTGCAGAGCACCATCATGAAGACCCTGACACGGCAATAAGCCCAGAAGGCCGCTGTATACAGCTATGAACTGGAAGCAGGATTTGTACTAGAGATCCCAAGACGTTAGGGTGCCCGAGACAGGAAGTTCTGCCAATGAACACACCAAGATAGGAAAGATGTTTTCTTCAAGGTTGTCAAATATAAATAGCCAAAACACTAAGACTGTAACATTTACATAATTCCTGATTGTGTGTCATGGTTATTCTTGCTGTAGGTAGTTTATTATATACATGTGGAATAATATAAATGTATATGTGAAAAAATATATATATACTAAGATGTGAGGGCTTGTTATAGGAGGTGTGTCACTGGGGGTAGACTGAGCTTTAAAAAAAAATCTGAAGACAGTCTGCCTTCTAATTGGTGATGAAGATTTGAGCTCACAGTTGTCTCTACCTGTTCTCTTATCATGACCTCTAAGCCACTTAAACTGTAACCCAAGTACTCTGGTGCCTCACATTTGACTATGTCCCCTGCAGGGGGAGACCTGGTGGCACTCAGAGGAAGGACAGCAGGTCACTGAGAAGAGACTTGATATCCTATGAGCATATACAGGGGGAGGTAACCCCTCTGAGGAACAGTCATAGGGGAGGGGAATAAGGGAGAATGGGAGGGAGGGAAGAATGGGAGGATACAAGGGATGGGATAACCATTGAGATGTAACAAGAATAAATTAATTTAAAAAAATAAATAAATAAAAAATAAAAAAAATAAAAAATAAAAAAAATAAAAAACTGTGACCCAAATTTAATGATTCCTTTCATGAGTTGCCCTTCTCTGCTGTGTAGTTGTTTCTCAACACGTCAGCTCTCAGCTCCTGCTCTAACACCATGCTAGCCTGATGTCATGCTCTCTGTCTTGATGGTCATGGGCTCTTAAGCTCTGGCACACACAATCAACACATTTAAATACTTTCTCTTCCAGTTGCCATTGTCACGATGTTTTATCACATCAATAGAAAAGTAAAAAAGACAGCAATTGTTTTCTTTTAATTTCTGTTAGAGGTGTAACTCACACACACACTTTCCTTACTGAAACTCAAGTTGTCAGTTCAGTAAGGAGAATCATTACAAGTGCTATTGAAAAATCTTCATTTTTCTCCATAACTGTAAGACAAAAATCAATTTCTTTTAACTTGTTCACAATATGTACACTTTAAAGTCTTTTTTTTGTTTTGTTTTGTTTTTTTTAAATTAATTAATTTATTTATTAATTTATTCATATTACATCTCAATTGTTAGCCCATCCCTTGTATCCTCCCCTTCTTAATCATTGACACTTTCTTCGTGTTGCTATAGGTGTTGCAATGAGCTATGGAGATAATATGAACATTTAATATTTATTCCACAATAAATTTGACTTATTATTTCTACATCTTTAATTTCCTGTTTGATGAGTAACTTTGACTCAAGCATATTCTTCAGCATTGGACTCTAAAAATATCCCCATTTCAACACCTTCTCATAGTCCCATAAACATATTTCTTTATTGGAATTTCACCTAAAATTAATTTCAACACAATTCAATTGTATGAAAACATCTTGTGTTCATCCTTAGACTATGGTCCACCATGCACTGAGCCTGTGTATCATTTTAGGCTGCTGCCTATTCTAATATCTAAATAGGAGTGATAATGGGTGTTTTCATGCATTATGCTATGCCTAATTTAATTATTCAGTAAGCTCTTCATGAGAGAATTGAACTATAACGACTTTTTAGTGAATGTAATTTAGTCTTTACTCAGCAGACATTATCTATGAAAACCTCTGAAAATTTCACAAAATCCCGGCACTATAACCTGCACCATCATTATTCTGAGTCTTGCTTTTTCTGGATGCCTAAAAATAAATTTGAACCATTTACTGCTTTACTCACTTAGCTAATATTTACTTACCATTAACATTTTCATGGCAGTTTGAAGATACAATGATGTTAGTACTGTGCACAAAACAGAGGTGTCAATATTTTCATAGGAAATACAAGTTATCAAATAATATATATTATGAACATATAATGTTGAGTGTTGTGAACCTACGTACTAAGCAGAATAATATAGTTTTCAGGAATACAGACAAAGATAGGTTTTAATTAAACCATATGAAATGAACTTTTTAGTGGAAGATATATCAACAAAGACAATGAAATAAGGCAGAAAACTATATTCTAGCTTCTGAAATGATAACTTGTACTGTAAATAAGAACATAAGCAAAAGAACTAATATACTGATTGACCTTGATTGTTTTATGTCAACTTGACAAAAGCTTTAGCAATTTGGAAAGAGAATTTCTTTTTTTCAGACAAATTGACACTAAATTTTATTTAAAAATGCCAGAAAATATACAAAATTACAACAATCAAGGTATTGCAATGAGATTGAAGAACAAACATTGTGTGGGGTAGAAGATGATTCTGAACATATTAAACTGAGGAATAACAAATGTGCAAAAGCCACATGATGAAAAGTGACAGACTTCATGAGTTTTCTATATGTTTTAATTGATGAGTTTAATAATGTGTATTTATGGTTTAGCAGCATGTTTTTATAGAGAGATTCATTATGCCTGAATTAGGTCAGGCTAAATATGTATCTTATATATTTCTCTTTTGGAGATAATATTTTAAATCTACTGTCATAAAAAATTTCAAAGTACATTGTTATTAAAGGGCTAAGTGAGGTTTTGCATCTTTTGAGCAATAAATCCTGTCACTTGTTTACCATCCTCTTGTAATCACCAATATTCCTGGCTTATTTCATGCATGCTGTTTTAGGTATGAAGATGCTTTGCTGTTTTTGAACATTTAATTATGTTTCTTTTTTAAGATATACATTTATATTATTACACATGAGTAAAATAAACTACATACAGGAGGAAGAACCATAAGACAATCAGGAATTATGTAAATGTTACATTCATAGTGATTTGGCCATTTGTATTTGGCAAACTTGAAGTAAACATCTTTCCTATATTGTTGGGTCTAAATTTCTGAATGGAGATTAATATCTAATCTTTACCAACTTAAAACACCTATCTTGATCTAAAAACATTTTAACCCCTAACCTAGTAACCTTAATTGAAAGACTATATGGTCTTCAAACCCATCAGAGACTTGAGAACGGATAAAACTTAAATACCTGACTGAACCCAGATTGCAGATTACCAACTTCCAAAATGAAAACAATGACTGTGACAGTTTACTGCCTGAACAATCACCCCACACTCTATTTAACGCTGGAGCATCATCTTCAGCCTTCTGACCCAATATATCTGACAGACATATTTGTGAGGCAGGAACTATTGAGGACTTGCTTACCCTGTCCTGGCAGAGTTTGGCTGTCGACTCTGCCTCCATCTAAACTTGCCCATTTTTAGGCAGAATTCTGTCTGCAATAGAAATGAGGACATTTTTTCCCAGTGGCTTGTTTGCCACATTTGAAGCCATCTCCATAAGGAGGTTCTTTGATGCTCATCATCCTCTTTGAGGCAGGCTGGGTGTTGCCAAGCGTCAACTTTTCTTGTTGTCAAATAATCTTTAGAATAATAAAGACATTCTCAAATGCTATATTCTGTAGGACTCTGAGGTTTCCAAAGACTGTGTTAACTATTTTACCTCATATATCTATAGAATCATATATACCTATTAGACCTAGAGTATATATTCTTGTAATAAAATAAGACTAGTTTTTTTTACATGAACATGATTTGCATCAATATACAAAATTAATACCGTTGAATTAAAAATAACCTTATTTGTGAGTAACAATTAGGGCCTTGAGATGAGGAGCAGATTCAATAACCTACCTTTTGTTCTGTCCTCCCTCTATATTCCTATATCCTCCCTTCCTTCTTTTCTGCTACTATCTCCTTACCCAAAAATGAAACATAAAGGAAAAAAGATACATCCCTGATTCAAACCTAGTTTCCTCTCTTTAAAAGACCAATAATACTTATAACCAACTACCAATGAAAATAAGCATCTCTAGCCCAAGAGAGTAAACAGAAACCTATCCATCCCCCTTAGAGGAAATGAGATGTCGGTCTCTTAAGGTTTCTTCAGATTGATTTAAGGCAAATAATTCCTTTGAAGCTCCCCCCACAAAAAAAAATTGTGGAAAATGGTTAAGTAAGTCAGGGATAGCATTTGTGGTCCATTTTTCATAAGTGGTGAAATACCAGGCTTAATAGGAATCCAGTGTGGGACAGTCTGAAATGCTGGATAAATTGGGATAAGAAGCTTTCAACAATGCTGTCCTGGAATGGAAAGAGAAGTTCAATTGAGAGGGTTCAGGAGCCCCACAAGGAGACCACTCAGGGCAGTGGGTCTGGACCTGGGCGATGCTGCACAAACTGTCTCACCAACCAAGGACAGTGCATGCAGCAAACCTAGACCTCCTGTTCAGATCTAGCCAACGGACTGCTCATTCTCCATGTTTGTGGGGAGAGCAGGGACTGACTCTGACATGAACTCTGGTGCCCCTGATTTGGTCGCTTTCCTGGTGGCACACAGAAGAAGAGGAAGCAGGCTGTCTAGATGAGACTTGATGGGCTGTGATGGGGGAATGGTTTCCTTTCTGTAGGAGGTCAAGGGGTCAGGAATAGGGACTAGGGGGAAGGGAGTATGGGAACAGGAAGATACAAGCCAGGGGATAACAATCAGGATGTAATCTGAGTAAATTATAACAAGTGGAGAGTGGGGAATGACTTTGACATGAACTCTGGTGCCCCATATTTGACCACGTGCCCTGGAGGGGGAGGCCTGGTGGCACTCAGAGGAAGGATAGCAGGCTACCAAGAAGAGACTTGATACCGTATGAGCATATACAGGGGGAGGAGGTCCCCCTCAGTCACAGTCATAGTGGAGGGGAGTAAAGGGAAAATGGGAGGGAGGGAGGAATGGGAGGATACAAGGTATAGGATAACAATTGAGATGTAATATGAATAAATTAATAAAATACATATTTAAAAGATATTTTGTACTGTTTGTGGCTCTTGTGAGGAGAGCTTATTCACTAGTTTCTTTCTCAGCCTATTTGCCATTTGTATGTAATATGGCTACTGATTTTCTTTAGTTAAGTTCATATCCACCCACTTTATTAATGTGTTTATCTGCTGTATGAACTCTGTGGTAGAATTTTTGAGGTCACTTATGTATATTATCATATAATATGTGAGTAGTAATTCTTTGATTTGTTTTCCATGTTGGCTATAGGCTTCCTGTGTGTTGCCTTTACTGTTTTAGCTATATCCTTGATCTCTCCAAGGCTTTGCTCATGAAGGGGTGTTGGTTTTTATCAATGGCTTGTCAGAATCTAAAGAAATGATCATGTGGCTTTTTTTCTTTAACTTTGTTTATATGGTGGATTACATTGATTGAAGTTTGAATCTTGAGCCATTTTGCTTCTTGTGTTTTGGATGTGTACTTGGATGTCATTTCCAAATATTTAATTGAAGATTTTTTGTATCAATGTTTATAAAAGAGATTGTCTTAAATTTTCTTTCTTGGTTAAATCACCTTGTCACTATCAGCATGATGGTGATCTCTTAAAATTAATTTGGCAGTGTCCTTTCTGTTTCTATTTTATGGAATAGTTTGAAGAGTATTGAGATTATCTATTTCTTGAAGGTCTGGTGGAATTCTTTTTAAAACCATCTGTTCCACGGTTTTTGTTGTTGTTGTTGTTGTTTAGAAGACATTTAATGACTGCTTCTATTTCCTTAGGGATGATAGGTATATTTTGACTATTTCCTTTATCATTATTTATCTTTATTAAGTGGTATCTATCAAGAAAATTGTTCAATTTCATTTAGATTTTCCAATTTTGTAGAGTGCAGGTTTTTGAAGTACAATCTAATGATTCTAAAGATTTCCTCCATGTCTGTTGTTATGTCCCCATTTTCACTTATGATTTTGTTAACCAGGGTATTATTTCACTGCCTTTCAATTACTTTGGCTAGGGCTTTGTCTATCTTGTTTATTTTCTCAAAGAACCAACTCTTTGTTTTATTGATCGTTTGTATTGCTATCTTTGCTTCTATTTTATTGATTTCAATCTTGAATTTCATTATTTCCTGCCATATACTCTTCTTGGGTGTGTTTGCTTCTTTTTGCTGCAGTGCTTTCTTGTGTGATATCAATCACTAGTATGAGATCTCATAACTGGTCATGTTTTTCTTTCCTTCATTTCATTCTGAACCTCTTCCTTTTCTTATCCACAAAACATTATGTTCTCTCTCTTTCAAAAAGCAAAAAATGAACATCAAAAAACAAGAAAAAATGTTAAAAATAGTAAAAAAAAATGCAACAAATACATGAAGATTATCTTGTGTTTGCAAACTATCACTGGACATCAGTTCTGCCATGTAGTGTAATCAATATACCCATGTCATTCAACTAGAGAAAAAGGATTTTCTCTTTGTTGGTGTATATCAGCTGGCATTATCTTCTTTATTTGAGTGTGATTTTGTGTCCAATTCCCCTTCTCATTGTTGGGATTTTGTTTTGGCTGAGTTGTTATGGGTCTCACGCTTGCTGTTGCCATCTCTGTGAGCTCATAACTGCATCCAGCTCTTTTGTGGTGAAAACATTCTATTTACTTGGTATCATCTATCACCTGTGGACCTTAAAAATCTGTCCGCTTCCTCCTCTGCATGTATCCCTGAACCCTGAGGGGAAAGGTTTAATGAAGGCATCCTATTGAGGACTGAGTGCTCCAAAGTCTTTTACACTCTGCATGTTGCCCAGTTGTGGATATCTGTGTTAACTATTATATACCACAGGGAGAAGCTGTCCTGCTGAGTGTTGAGCAAGGCACTGATCTATTAGTACAGCAGCATGCCCTTTGGGGGTCATTTGATTGCTATGTTCATTAAGTAGAACAACCATAGAAGGTTTTCCTCAAACCCACGACGTATGTATCCAGTTTCAGGTTCATGGCCACATTAACATTATTATCTATTCATAAGGTTGTTGGTTTCTCTCCACAACCTGTTTGTGAAGGTTTGTGAAGATCCTGTTTCTGAAGACAACACTTACCTATTTCATCTAACGTGTGGAAGTCAAGCTACTGTCTAATTAGAAGCTTCACCCCTACAGACTAGTGTTCATAGTACTGAAAGTCACTCTGTATGCTACTGGAAGAGAACAGTCGTTATCACTATCACCCAGCTACAAATCTTGAGACCTTCCCACAAGACATTATGGTTCAATAGTGTCACAACTGTTATGGGAATAATCAACTACTTTTCAAAAAATTGGATTAAACGCTCACTCCCTGTGATAGAAACAATACAAGAATACAATTTTGAAATTCACTGCAGTCTGATAAGCAAGGAGCAATAGTGGCTCTGGTCAGTTGATGGTAATAGAGTTGGTGAGGCCTAAAAATAGCTCTGGTATCCTCCAGATTGCAGTTAGCTCAGGCATCTGAGATGTGATCGCTGAATGTCTGTGAATAAGAGGAGCCAAGAGATTCACTTTAGACTTTTGGAACTGTGATCTGCTACTATGCGGAGCATGAGGAGGAACTTTTCTATGGGAGCAGGAAGATGGAAGTAGTTTAAAATTCTGGTGCACAATAATATTTGGTTACCATAATTGTACTGTGTGATGCCAACAAGGAAACCACAGGCAGGAGTCTGAAATAGAGAGGGACCCAGAGGTAAACATGCGGTGCTCACCAGCAATGACATGATGCATAGGAATGAGGAAGTCTCGCTGACATGGTGACCGGTATATTTTGAAAAGGAAAAAGGAATTAAGAGTTACCTCCTGAAGAAAGTCAAGTCATGAAAAATCTGGTGGAAAATAATTGATCAGCCACATGATTAAAAAAAAAAAAAGACACAGGAGATTTTCATGGAAAGTAACAAATTGTGGAGATACGGTGAGAGAAAGATAAACACTATTCTTGACAAATGTTGTTCAAAGCTGAAGACAAAGGTTAAAATGATAGATATGTTCTTGTTACAAGTAGAGAACCTTTTTGAGTTTGATACAAGCTACTTCAGTAGTATATAGAATAAAGTGCTCAACCCCAGGATAGGAGGGAAACATAAGCAATATGCTTGGTACCTCATTGAGAATAAAAAATAGAGGAATAAAATATAAACTTGAATGGAAGATGAACGAGTTGATCTTTTTAAGGAATTTTATTGCCTAATTTAAATTGTGAGGTATTAGGATATGATATAAAAATTTATTTTTACACAAAAATCCATGCTGATTTTATATAAAGATAAACTATTTAGAATCAAGACCAATGTCCCTGCGCAGTTTTAAATCAAATGGTGAGTTTATTTCTATTTATTTATGTCCCTGTCATCAGTATCACTCTGAATTCCGAAATGGTAAAATAAACAAATAATTATGTGTATTTAAGAGGCAGTATGATGGCCAGAAAATAGAATATTTTATGCTAAACTGATGCAGGCATATTTGGTTGTTGGGCACAACTGGACTTGTACATGTTAAGGAGGTGTTGGAGAGGAAAACGTTTTGAAGATCGGTTTTATAGAACATGCAGACTCAGGGTGTCTGTGTAAGTCATCCAGATATTGAAAAGACTTAGAGTATTGCTGAAGTGGCCATGAGTGAGCTAGTGCCAATGGTGGCTGGCAAGATTGTCACACGCATTTCAAGACTCAGCTTCTTATTATCCTGAAGAATCAATGAAATCCTTAGGTCACATTTATTCAAGGTCCTTGTACCAACTCTAAGGCTTCCAGTTTTGTGGAATGTACGTTTTACATGCAATTAAAAACCAAAACAACTAAAAATATAGCATTCATATATTTATCTTCTCTCTATATGAAGGGGGGACACATGTGTCACAATGCACATGTGGAAACCAGACGATAACGTGTGGGAGTTTGCCTCTCCTCCTGCCATCTGAGTCTTTAGGCCTATACTCATGTTGCCAAGCTTAGCAGCAAGTTCCTTTTCCTACAGCGTAGGTCTTCATAGCTTTATTTAGAAGAAATTAATTCTTTAATTCAATGTTTTGTTATATAAAACTATTGGATTTTTGGATCATGACTTTACTGTCAAAAAATGCGAGAGTCAGATGAGTATTGTCTCTGTTCCTTTTCCCATCTCTTGTTTCTGAAAATAAATATTAGCACACTTCCACAATCAGGACTTTTTTATAAGTTGGTTATGCATCAGTAAGACATAGAACATCAATGCTTCTCAACTGTGTGGCCAACCCTGGCCTTTCTTTCCTTCATTCTCTGGCTTTACCTGGTTCTGCCCTCTCTATATCTCTATCTTTGACAATTTCTGCATTCTCAAAACACTTGCCCTGCTCTGAGATTTCTCAGAGTCACTAGAGAGTGGAATCTGCTGAAGCAGAGGAGGAAGCGATGGATGGTACAGATTATACACATTGAACGTTTCACAAAAGATTGTGGCAGGATACTCAATGTGCAGAACCGATTGTGATTTTTTTAACACTTCCTGTGTGAAAAATTCTTTTGATCCACTCTCTGTATACCTGAAAGCTGGCATATTTAGTTACAAAAGCAGACTCCATCACGTCTGTCTGGTTAGAGTTTCTATTTCTGTGACAAAATGCCATATCCAAAAAGGAAGTTGTAGAGGAAAGGGGTTATTCAACTTACACTTCCATAGCAATGTTCATCATTTAAGGAAGTCAAGAAGGACAGGAACTCAAACAGAGCAGAAACATAGAGCTGATGCAGAGGCTGTGAAGGAGTGCATCTCACTGGCTTGCTTTACATGCCTTACTAGCTTGGGTTCTTTTTTTAAAATATATTTTATTAATTATTCATATTACATCTCAATTGTTATCCCATCCTTTGTATCCTCCCATTCCTCCCTCCCTCCCATTTTCCCCTTACTCCCCTCCCCTATGACTGTTCCTGAGGGGGACTTCCTCCCCTTGTATATGCTCATAGGGTGTCAAGTCTCTTCTTGGTAGCCTGCTATCCGTCCTCTGAGTGCCTGCCACCAGGTCTCCGCATCCATGGGATGTGGTCAAATATGGGGCACCAGAGTTCGTGTGAAAGTCAGAGCCCACTCTCCACTCAACTGTGAAGAATGTACTATCCATTGGCTAGATCTGGGTAGATTTTCGAAGCTTATTGTTCAGCCATTAAAAACAAGGAATTCCTGAAATTTGTGGACAAATGGATTGAACTATAAATGATCATAATGAGTGAGTTAACGCAGAAGCAGAAAGAGTCAAATGGTATATACTCACTAATATCAGGACACTAGCCCAAGGGGCATGTACCATGAAAGTCTTCACTTACAAGGAAAGTGGGACAGAGGGGAGGACATCCTATTGGGTCTCCAGATGAGAGAGCATTGGAGAATGAGGAAGTAGAAGAATCCAGAGGGTCCTAGAAACCTACAAGAATAACATTATGATGTGCAGATCTGGGCCCAGGGGTCCTGCTCAAACTATGGCACCAGCCAAGGATAATACATGCAGCAAACTTCGAACCCCTACCCAGGTCTCGCTTGAGTTATTATAGAACCCAGGACCATCAGCCCAGAGATGTCTCCATACATAATGAGTTGACCTTTCCCCATTGACCACTAGTTAAGAAAATGCCTTGCAGACCTTACGGAGACATTTTTCTCAGCTGAGGTTCCTTCCTCTCTGATGACTCCAGCTTGTGTCAATTTGACAGAAAATCAGCCAGTACCAGTCTTTGAAATTTACATTGTTTGCATATCCTAGCAACCTTTGTCACTTGCCTGTCTTCAAAGCACTACATTGTCCATCTTGTTAGAGGTGTCTTGAATGGCTGCACGCAATTGGTTGCTATCTGTGTCCTTCTACTCTGTGCCTCTCTTAGAGCTTTCAGAGACCAACTTTCAGTTAAATTCACCATGCTCACTTTTCTCAGTCTGGCTTTCAATTGTCTACTCCTAATAGCTATTACTGCTATAAACAGCGATATTGAACATGGGTTTTTTTTAGTCCCAAGAACTTCTCACATCATTGGAAACAGCCCACTATGTGCTGGATCAGGGAGTAACAGTAGCAAAAGATAAACATTTATGTAGTTCTATACTTGAGTTGTTCATGGAAACAAGCTGGGAATTGTGTCCAATAAAGCAAAAAGTATAAATATGACCCAGAATACAGAGTGTCATAGAGCTTTATAAGGAGGCCGAGTTTAACTCACACAGTATTGAAGGCAATGATAATGAATCATGATGGACAAAAATGGTTTTATTTGGATTTGTGTCTTAGATGCTGTGAGATGAGAGAAACAAGAAGATACAGCTGGGATGGAAAACAGGTGTCGACAGTACCTTTGTATTTTCTCCAGCAGGACTTCCTACAGGATCAGATTATCTCGTCAGAGTCCTATGAAAGTAGGAGACCTTCAAGAACAATTTGAGGAGAAAATTT
>CAJRSG010020430.1:13447-27095 GCA_907169655.1 Acomys percivali | reverse complement strand
GACCAGAAAATAAAGTATTCTTGCTTTCTCCCTTTCTTTCAGATTTGGAGGCAGATTATGATGCTGAAAATATATTTCCAGAAAATCATATTTATAATAGAAATTTACCCAAAGAGAACATAAAGCAATTAAATAAAACTTTTAACTTCAAGGGTTCCAGTTTTAGTAATGGCCCCCAATGTGGTACAATCAAGGGACTGCAGAGCAATGAAGGAGATGCTGATCCAAAGATTAGTTCTAAGGAACAAATACCTCTTTATACCTGCCCAAGTTTTACCCAAAATACAGAAAAAGCATATGAATGTAAAGAGTTTGGGAAGTACTTTGGTTATAATTCAACTCTTATTCAGAATCAAAGCATTCCTACTGGAGAGAGGCCCTATGAGTGTGAGGAATGTGGGAAGGCCTTCCGAATTCCTCAACACCTTACACGACACCAGAAATCTCACAGTGGTGAGAAACCTTTCAAATGTGATGAATGTGGAAAGGCTTTTCATCTTCCTGATCTGCTTAAGTACCACAAAACCATCCACACAGGTATCAAACCATTTGAGTGCAGGGAATGCGGGAAGGCCTTCAATCGTTTCTCCAACCTTGTTGGTCATAGGATTATGCATGCTGATGTGAAACCGTATGGATGTAGTGAGTGTGGGAAAGCCTTTAAACGTCGCTCAAACCTCGTTCAACATAAAAAAATTCATTCTGGTGAGAGACCCTTTCAGTGTACAGAATGTGGAAAGGGCTTCATTGCTCTGGCTCAGCTCACTCGGCATCAGACAATTCACACTGGAGAGAAGGCATTTGAGTGTAAGGAATGCGGGAAGGCCTTCAGACTCCCCCCAACAACTTACAAGGCATCAGAAATCTCACAGTGGTGAGAAACCTTTCAAATGTGATGAATGTGGAAAGGCTTTTCATCTTCCCGAGCTGCTTAAGTACCACAAAACCATCCACACAGGCACGAAACCATTTGAGTGCAGGGAATGCGGGAAGGCCTTCAATAGGTTCTCCAATCTTGTTGAACATAGAATCATTCATGCTGATGTGAAACCGTATGAATGTAGTGAGTGTGGGAAAGCCTTTAAACGTCGCAAAAGCCTCCTGCAGCATCAGAAAATTCATTCTGGTGACAGACCCTTTCAGTGTAAGGAGTGTGGAAAGGCCTTCATTGTGCTAACACAGCTTACACGGCACCAGAGCATTCACACTGGAGAGAAGGCATTTGAGTGTAAGGAATGTGGCAAGAAATTCAGAACCGGGGAACAGCTCACCAGGCACCAGAACGTTCACACTGGAGAGAAGTCATTTGAGTGTAAGGAATGTGGCAAGAAATTCAGTACTGGCTCACACCTTGTTCAGCACCAGAGTATTCACACCGGTGAGAAGCCCTTTGAATGTAGTGTGTGCAGGAAGGCTTTTCGGCTTCAGGTGTACCTTTCTGAGCATCAGAAAACTCACACTGAAGAGAAACCTTTCAAGTGTAAGCTGTGTGGCTCAGCCTTCAGGCGGAAGTACAAACTTAGTGAACATCAGAAAATTCATACTGATGAAAAACCCTATCAGTGCAAGGATTGTGGGAAATTCTTTCGTCAAAGGTCAAGTTTTATTGAACATCAGAGTATTCACACTGGATCCAAACCCTTTGAGTGTAAGGACTGTGGGAAATTCTATAGGCTTAATACACTTCTCATTCGTCACCAGAAATCTCACAGTGCTGAGAGACCTTTTGAATGTAAAGACTGTGGAAAGGCTTTTCGTCTTCACAGCGAGCTTAATAATCATAAAATTGTTCATACAAGTACAAAACCCTTTGAGTGTAAGGCATGTGGGAAGTCCTTCAAGCGTGCGTCTACTCTCATTCAACATAGGATTACTCATGCTGGCGTGAGACCATATGAATGTAGTGAGTGTGGGAAAGCTTTTATTCATCGCTCAAACCTGGTGCACCATCACAAACTTCACTCTGCCGAGAAGCCCTTTCAGTGTAAGGAGTGTGGAAAGGCCTTCGTTGTTCTTGCTGACCTCGCTCAGCATCAGCGCATTCATAGTGCTGAGAAATCCTTTGAATGTGAGCCGTGTGGACAGCCTTCTGACTTAAGTCCCAACTCAATAAACATCAGAGAACTCATACTGATGTGAAACTCTTTCAATGCATGGAAGGTGGAAAAGAGAATCCATACAGGAGAGAGGCCTTTCAGTGTAAGGAATATGGGGAAACTTCCATATCATTACCCGTTTTCTTGGACATTCTGGAATTCATATTGGCAAGACTCTTCATCAATGTAAAGAATGTGGGAAATAACTTTACCTGTGGTTAGACCTTAAAGTACACCATAGAATTCACACTGATGAAAAGTCTTACCAGTGTTAACAATGTGGAAAGACCTTTAGTTGAGTATAAAGCTTGGTTTGATCTGCTAAATTTCACATTAACGAAAAGTCTTACAATGTAAGGAATGTGGAAATGCCTTCAGTAATTCTAAGCTAGCTGTCTATCAGAGAAATCCTACTGGTGAGAAATTCAATGAACATAAATAAGGTGGGAAAATCTCCAAGATTTAATTCAGCCTTCAGTGCACAGTGGAAAGCTCATACTGGAAGGAAATCTTATCACTGTAACTACTGTTGAAAGACCTTCACTTGGCGCTCAGGCCTTCGACATAAAGGGATCTATGCTGATGTCAAACACTGTGAATGCAAGGAGTATGGCAACGTTGACAGAATCAGGTCTTGAAGCTCGTAAGGAAGCCCATGCAGGTCTGAAACCCTGTGAATAGGAGGAATTTGGAAACACCTTTCTTGTAAGGGATGAACTTACAGAACGTGAGGAGATCCACAATCGCCAGAATCCTGTGCATATCAGGAAGATGGACAAGCCGTTGCATGGAACTTTACTTAATTCTTAATTACTTAATTGGGAAAACTGTGACTTAAAAGAATGTGAGAGCTTTAATCTGCCCCAGGATTTGTTCAACATCAGCGTTTTCACATACTGTTGATGCCAAGAAACCCTTTGGACTGAGACTGTGGGAAGTGGTCATGTTCTTGATTCATATTCATCTTGTTACTTACATAACTCACCCAACTTAGGGAGAGCTGTTATTGGAGCTAGATTTATCTGAGATGCCTTCTTCGTCACAACACCCATTGGCCTCTGTGATATTAGATTAGAGGTTTACTTTTTTTTTTTTTGCATAACTTGTTAGTGGCCAGCACAGTACCAGTCAAAGTTGTGGCAATGGGGCAAAATACATAATAAAATCCTCGAGTGTATTTGGTCAATAGCCATATTCTGTAAAATAGCTTTTGCATTCTTCTCACTTTTATTGGCCTTTGTACAACTGTCATGAAAGGCTAAGCGTGCTTCAGACAGTTTAGTGAAGCGTCCATGCATTCACCCAGTATTCAATTTTAAGTAGCTTCATTCTGGATACATCTTAGGGATGAAAAGGAACATCAAAGGGTTTAAATTCAACTTCCAATCATAGATATGTATAGTTTAATCTTGGTTAAATGTGAATAAAAGTTGAAATCAACATCCAAATGGGTAGCATAATAGTGTTATGTGGTGTGCCATGAATAACGTCTTTCAGGTGGTGTGGTGTGACTGATGGTGTGCTCTGTCGTCCCACCTCCATTCTTCCTGGTTTATCTCTTCTTTTCATCAGCTTACCTGTGCTGTTTGAAAACTCAAAACCCACCATTCTGTGAGAAGAGTAGAGAATCCATTCTCAGGCTTTCCCAGGCAGGTGTGTGTGTGTGTGTGTGTGTGTGTGTGTGTGTGTGTATGTGTGTGTGTCAGGGGGTGGGGGGGCCGGATTAATGCCCTGGGGGAACACTGATGGATAATGTAGCCAGATAGGGTGGATTTTCCATTTTGTCCAAAACTGACCAAGGAGGCAATCTTCTCAAAGTCCTCTTTAGAAGAATTAAAGACAGCTGATAAGAGGATGGCCTTTTTTTTTTTTTTTAATGAGTCTGCCCTATCACATATTAGAAAAAAGTCATAAAACTTAGATTAATTTAAAAGTTTAAGTCACAGGTCTTGGAGCTCAAAAGTCAACAACAACAAC
Organism: Acomys percivali; assembly: GCA_907169655.1. Lineage (NCBI taxonomy): Eukaryota > Metazoa > Chordata > Mammalia > Rodentia > Muridae > Acomys > Acomys percivali. Next base: position 23,022 of record CAJRSG010020430.1, on the reverse strand, counting down.
AACAAAAAGCTGATTCAGAGACAAGAACTTTTGGATAAATGGAAAGCCATGATCACCTTCTCTATTGATGAGATACAATTAGACTACAGACAGCCAACACAATTTTTGGTGTCTTGCCCTCTGTCAGAAGAATATCTCTTAGCTGAAAGTTGTGTTCCCAATCAAAAGATACATCTCCCAATACCACTATCAATACCAGTACCAAGCTCAATTAACCAGTTTAATCACCCCTGGACAGGACAATACCAATGGCCCTGGAACCCCAAAGGGAAATTGCAATCCATATTGGCTGGATTATTTAGACAGACTTGAAACAAACCTCTCTTTTCTGTATCTAAACCTGGGACCCCTGACCATAGACTTGTCCAAAATCTGAGAAAAATAATTCGGTCAAGATTATCCACTCCATGGTTCCAATCACATGTACTCTCATGAATCTGATATCCAGAGAAACAGGCATCACTATCTTGGACCTGAGAGATTCTTTCTTCAGCCTCTCATAGGCAGAGATGAGTCAACCCATCTCCGCTTTTGAATGGACAGACCCAGAGGGAGGCTACAGAGAGCAACTATCCTGGACTGGATTGCTGTAAACTTTGGAGCCATGGAAAAGTCTTATGACATACTCGTCCAAATAACTGGACCCTGTGTCCACAGGATGGACCACTTGTCCTGAGCTGTGGAGGGAAGCAAACAAGTTAACCCTGGGGTAGTATCTTACATTCGCTGCACCCCAACTGATTGAGGCCCTCCTCCAAGAAACACAAGAATGGGGGCTGTCGAATGCCTGTGTGAGTACTAGGCCTTACTCTTGGACTACCCTCATGTTCAGTTTCAGAAACCTGTGAGTAGCTGGGTGTGGTGGCACACGTCATGTAATCCCAGCACTCAGGGAGGCAGAGGCAGACAGATTGCTGTGAGTTCAAGGCCACCCTGGTCTACAAAGTGATCCCAGTATAGCCACGGCTACACAGAAAAACCCCATCTCAAAAGAAAGAAAGAAAGAAAGAAAGAAAGAAAGAAAGAAAGAAAGAAAGCAAAGAACCCCATGGCTACCAGTCCTGCTACCCTCTTGCCTGATGAGGGCCTCCAGGTGCTCATTCATGACTGTGTCAAGATAACATCCCCCTGAAAGATCTCAATGCAGTGCTCTGTGTACACGGGAACAGCTTTATTAAAGATGAAGCCAGGTATGTGGGGCCTTCGATAGTTACTTTAACTGAAATGATTAGGGTCCAAGCCTTAGGGCCAGGTATCTCAGCCCAGAGAGCAGAGCTAATCAGTCAGACCCAGGCTCTCAGATGGGGAAAAGGAAAATCCACCACCATATAAACTGACAGTTGCTCTACCCTTACTACCATGCAAGCCCACACCATATATAAAGAGGACTTCTCAATGCTGGCAAGGCATTAAGAAAGAAAACCTTGGCCCCTCCTATAGGCTGTTTGGTGGTGTCATGTTCCACTGCAAGGACACAAAAGAAAAATCTTGCTATCGGGAACAGGGAAACCCTGGGTGCCCAGACACTGCCACAGGAAGGGACCCCGGGAATAGATTCACTGTGCAGAATAAACTACCCCTATTTCTTGGTCCCCAGACCTTTGGATCCTAAAATGGTCTACCCATAACAAAGCGCCAACTCTCCCCTCTAAGAAAACTACTACACCTAGCACGACTGGAGCCACAGTCCTGCCTCCCACTGTCCAGGAAGCTGAGAGATTCCCATCGCTATTTTACCTCTTGGAAAGGTTCACCACTTAGTTAATCATTCCCAGCCAGTAATCATCCAGCATTGCTGGTCATGCTTTCACCCTTGGTCCCCACACTATACGGGAATAGGAACTAACCAGACTGTCAGCCCATTGGCAGACAAAACTCACTGCAGATGGACAGACAACATTACATGACTGACAAGTGCCTTGATTTGGTCTAATATCTAAAAAATGTTAACTCAGGCATTTCCCCTTATTCCGATGCCCACTGTTCTGCCTTGTGGGTTTACTCATCTGGACAGCAGCAGTGTTACTGAATCCCCGAGACTACTCGGTGAACATGTACTAGTGTTTTGAATAATGTGCCTCTTCTGAGGCTTTCTAAACTTACGCATCACAGCACACATTCTGCCCCATGTACACCTATATAATGGGAAAGGAGGGAAAATACATATTAATAGGACATGGAACCATAGAGAGAGAGGTTTGCTAGTCTTCATCACACTTCTTGTCATTGTCAGCATAGCTGGCTCAACCCCCGTAGACATATTAGCCTTTATCCAGGCAGTTACAGATTTTAAGGAACTAAATAGACAGCCAGGGGCAGTGACACACTCCGTAATCCCGCACTCGTGTAGGCAGAGCCAGGCCTTAAGAGTGTTACTGCTTACTGGCTTTTTTTAGTGTGCTTTGTTATAAAGCCCAGGATCACCCAACCAGGGATGGCATCACACACAATGGGCTGTGCCCTGCCCATCAGAATCTAGTTAAGAAAATGTTATGGGTCTTATGGAGGTGTTTTCTCAATTAAGAATCCCTCCTTTCGGGGCTGGGGAGATGGCTCAGTGGTTAAGAGCACTGTCTGCTCTTCCAGAGGTCCTGAGTTTAATTCCCAGCAACCGCCCGGTGGCTCACGACCATCTTTGTTGTGATCTGATGCCCTCTTCTGTCCTGCAGGTGTACATGCAGACAGAGCATTGTATACATAATAAATAAATCTTTAAAAAAAATAATAATCCTTCCTTTCAGATAACTCTAGTTTGTGTGTCAAGTTGACATATAAGACCAGCTAGCACACATAAAAAAACAAACGTGATCCAAGATGGCTGGCAAACAGCTTCTGAAATCCTGGGGCACAGAGTGAACCTTGGCTTGCAAAAACACCAGGGTCTGTAGGTTCTAGCACTGAGCAGACACCACAGTTGAGAAACATAAGTGAATCTGACCCAAGGTCACCCAGAAAGGCCACAGAAAGCACTGGGGGAGGGTCCAAGCAGCCACTGGGCACCAGTGCTAGCACTACATGCCTGGCTGGAAGGCAGCTCTTAAACTCCCCAGGGTGCAGAGTGTGCTTTAGCTCACAAAAACACCAGCACCCGTGAGTTCTAGCACAGAGCAAACATCAAAGTCAGGAAAACTAGTGAATCTGACTTCAGGTCACCCAGCAATTCCACAGAAAGTTCCAGGGTCCAATCAGGCACTGGGCACATGCTCCAACCACAGACATCACAAGAGGAAAAGGTCAGCATAAAAATACAACAATCCCCAGGACCATTTGATACCACAAGAAATCAGCAGTCCCACCACCACAGCAAGCCCTGGAGATACTGTCACCTCTGGTGCACAAGGATTTCAAACCTGAGGTTATGAAAATGATGGAGGCCTCAAAGGAGGAAAATAATCCCTCAAACTAGAATTGGAGTACACAAAGAAAGAGATGAAAGAATTGAACAAATTGCTTAAAGAAACTGCAATCAAACAGGAGAAGGAAATGAATAAAAGGTTTCAAGACCTAAAAATGGAGATAGAAACTACGGAGGAAACACAAGATAATCCTGGAAATGGAAAACCTAGAGAAGAGGACAGGGCCTACAGAGACAAGCACTAAGAGCAGAGTTCAAGAGATGGAAGAAAGAATATCAGGGGTAGAAAATATGACTGAAAAAAAGAATACAACAGTCAAAGAAAATATTAAATCTAAAAAGCTCTTGACGCAGAATAGCCAAGAAATCTGGGACACGATGAAAAGACCAAATTTAAGAATTATAGAGATAGCCAGGCATGGTGGCACACACCTTTAATCCCAGCACTCGGGAGGCAGAGGCAGGCGGATCGCTGTGAGTTCAAGGCCAGCCTGGTCTACAAAGTGAGTCCAGGAAAGCCAAGGCTACACAGAGAGACCCTGTCTTGAAAAACCAAAAAAAAAAAAAAAAAAAAAAAAAAAAGAATTACAGGGATAGAAGAAAAAGAAGACTCCCTACAGCAAGGCCCAGAAAATATTATCAACAAAATCATGGAAGAAAACTTCCCTAACCTAAAGAAAGAAATGCCTATAAATATACAAGAAGCTTACAGAACTCAAAATAGATGGGAACAGAAAATAAGATCCTCCCGCCACATAATAATCAAAACACTAAACATACAGAACAAAGAAAGAATATTAAAAGCTGCAAGAGAAAAAGGCCAAGTCACATATAAAGGCAAACCTATCAGAATTACACCTGACTTCTCAGTGGAGACTAGGAAAGCCAGAAGGCCCCAGACAGATGTCATGTAGACACTAAGAGGCCACAGATGCCAACCTAGACTACTATACCCAGCAAAACTTTCAATCACCATCGATGGAGAAAACAAAATATTTCATGCCAAAACCAAGTTCAAACAGTACCTGACCACAAATCCAGCCCTACAGAAGATACTAGAAGGAAAACTCCAACCCAAGGAGGGTAACTTTACATAGGAAAACGAAGGAAATAACTCTACACCCACAAAAACAAAATAAAGGAATCTCTCTCTCTCTCTCTCTCTCTCTCTCTCTCTCTCTCTCTCTCTCTCTCTGTCTCTGTCTCTGTCTCTCTCTCTCCCCCTCCCCTTGGCACACACCAGGAATAACCTAGTACAATCCTAGTACAATGCTACTATGATCCCTTGCGTGGGGTTTGGAAGGGGTTTTGCGGTGTCTTCCCACAGCACCAGCCTAGGTCTGTTTGGGTCCCTGCCAGTGGCGTCCGCCCCACTGACCAAGATGGCCCACTTCTTGCTGATGGATCAAGGATGGAGGAAGTGGAGACACCACCTCAAAGAAACAATAAGATCTTCTGGAAGGATATTCATGATCTGGTGGCCATCGCCCACGCCATGTCCCCTCCGCAGGCTTTCTTTTCCTCTTCTTATGGCTGTTTTTGCGAGTCTTTATTCTAACCCTGCCACTGCTCAGCTTCTTCCTACCCCCCCCCCCCCCCCCGTACCCACCACTGGCCATTCTTTGCTAGGGAGACTTACACTGGACATAACAAAATCACAGAAACCCAAGACTTCCCACTTGAAGGATGCCAGACCAGGATTGAGATTTCCCCCTACACCCTCTCGCCTCACACTGACCATCGGAGCATTGTTTCTCCTGGTACCCTGCCTCATTCACTTTTTAAAACGGCAGATGAGTAGTATTTCACGAACCACTTCCAATCAGGTTCCGGCTCAGGGACAACTCATTCCCAACATGGGAGGCGATGACTATGATGACACCTCTCCTTTATAAAACAAAGAGGGAGGATTTGTGGGGGAGTCGTGGGGCATCCAGACTGTGCTGCCTGGGACACATGCACAGAGCTAGAGCAAGGTCGAGATGTGTACAAACCCCAAATATCTTAATCTTTTTTTTTGTTTGTTTCTTTTTGTTTTTTGTTTTTCGAGACAGCGTCTCTCTGTGTAGCCCTGGCTGTCCTGGACACACTTTGTAGACCAGGCTGGCCTCGAACTCACAGCGGTCCACCTGCCTCTGCCTCCCGAGTGCTGGGATTAAAGGCGTGCGCCACCATGCCTGGCCAAATATCTTAATCTTGAGGCCAGCAAGAGCGAGGATCACTCTTCCTGCTCTGTGCTCACGTACAAGTCCCGGGGTGATCACGTAGCCTAACACTTGGAATTTCTCTCAGCCAGTGATATGTGTCCACCCTGAACATCCCTTCTGTTGCAGCTAATTTATCAGTATGGCCTCAGGTGCCAATAACTGACACAGTGAGAGTATAGTGGGGTTTTTTTTTTTTGTTGTTGTTGTTTGTTTTTTGCTTGTTTTTTTTTTTTTGTTTTTTCGAGACAGGGTCTCTCTGTGTAGCCCTGGCTGTCCTGGAGTCTCTTTGTAGACCAGGCTGGCCTCGAACTCACAGCGATCCGCCTGCCTCTGACTCCCGAGTGCTGGGATTAAAGGCGTGCGCCACCACCGCCATGCTGAGTATAGTGTATTTTAAAGCTGCAACCACCGCTCTGGGCAGAATCTATACCACTCTAATCCTATGGGTTCAAAAACCTACATATATACCAATAAGTTGCCAGTTTGATGACTCCTGTGGTGGCTTCTTTCCCAACTCTCAACTGTGCAGCTATGGCTCCTCCAAACTCCTCTCCAAAGCTCTGCCTTCCACATCCTGTCCTCCTGCCCAGCTGATTGGCCAAACAGCGCTTTATTGACAACTGTTACATCCACTCAAGGCCTTCCTCCACAACTCTTCCCACTCCCCAAGGTTCATATGGCCCTTGTTCACCCGGAATAAAACACACAAAGTGTCTCACCGAGTATCCTCTAGGAGCTGCTGTTTTTCGCTGGAAGAGCTAAGAGAGCTGTAACACTAGCCTCCAGGAAGGCCTTCTTCCCCGGGCACTCCCGGCCACGGCAGAGGTGGTGGTTTCCCAGTCAGGACCCTGCAGACCCATCTGCACAGCTAAGCGTCCTTCCTTTGAGTCTAGTACCTGTATGCATTAGCACTGGAGTGCCCCAAAGGGAAGAAACTAACCCTGGGCTCCGGGACCACATGCACCCAGTGTGCTCCAACCTCTGAGTCATATTTCCACCCCCATTTTATTTTTACGGTGGCTGGAGAGATCGCTCAGTAGACACGCATATGCACTGCTCCTGCCCAGGACCTGAAGATACTCTGCGTTCCAGCGCTACAGTCCTTCCTACGTTGTGGTACATGAAGCAAGGACTGCGAACAAATCAGAGAATCCAGAGGCAAAACCAATGCGGGGAAGGAACTGGGGAGGCATGCTAAGTCAATGTAATAAAGCGCTGTTTGGCCAATCAGCTGGGCGAAGGACAGGAAGTGGAAGGCGGGACTTCCTGGAGGAGAGGAGAAAAAGTTTGACGGAGAGGGACGAGGGTTTTGGACAGTTGGAGGAGGACGGTGGCAACTGGACGAGGACAAGCCTAAGGGGTCGTAGCGGCAAGTGTTTGGAATATATGTACGTTATAAGGTTTAGAGTAGTTGTTCAGTTTACGAGTAGATTAGAATCAGTTCAGACTCTGCCCGGCGAAGTGCTGGCAGCTCTAAATTAGGTTTTAGTCTCTCTGTGTCAGTTATTTGCTCTGTAGGCCGAACGGATACAAAACACTGTAACAAATAACCGAGAAGGACTGCAGGAGGATTGCTAAGAAGAGACTCTGCCATGATTGCAGAGCTTCCCGGAGCATCAGAACCAGGCACTTCTGGGACTCCCCCAGGGCCTTCCAGGAGGCACTGTGGTCAGTACATTGTACTGAATGATTATCTGTGAGTGCTCAACCACTTTCTTTCCAGACAATTCTTCTGTCTGTTTGCCCATCTATCTCCCTCCCTGTCTTTCCCTCTTTTCATTTTTCTTTCTTCCTCCCTACATCTTTCTTTCATTCTACCTCCTGTTCTTCCTTCCACTGCAAAATAATAATAATAATAATAATAATAATAATAATAATAATAATAATGTATTAAAAGGAAAGAAACATGGCTTCTCCTAGGTATGGTGAAGAAGAAGGTTTATTGTAGCTATATGGGAGAGCAAAGGCAGAGACAGGGACATCTGGGAGACTCCACGGGGTACACGACCAGACTGAGCTGTGCCACGTGGAGAGGTGGGGACAGAAAGAGAGAGAGGGAGAGGTGCTACTACACCCAGCCATGTTTATTTTCACTTGCTGGTTTGCCCTCTTTCTTATTACTGGCAATGTTCTCTGCCCCCAAATGTGTCTCGATTTTTAAATTCAAGTTAAGTTGTCTTTTGATTATTGTGAGGATGGTCATGTTGAATATGCTAGGAGTTATTTATCTTTACCATATTTTCTGTAGTGAACACATAACTTGGTCTGACTTTTTATTTATTATTATTATTATTTATTACTTTTGCTTTCTTTTCTTCATTAATTTATTAGTTCATTTTACATCCCAGTGGAAACCTCACTCCCTCCTCTCCTCCCAGGCCCACCGTTCCACCTCTACCCCCTTTTCCCCCACCCCACCCCACCCTGGCACATCAAGGCGAACAAGGACTAAGTGCCCCCTCTTTCACTGAGGCATCATTGATAAGGAATAGGGATCCAGAGGGAGGCAACAGCGTCCAAGTCAGAACTACCCCCCCCCAATTTTTAGGGAACCCACTTGAGAGGCAAGCAGCCCATCAGCTTCACACGTGTACAGCCATACCACCCAGAACGCGCCCGATCTCGTCTGAGCTAATTTTTAAATCTAGCGTGACAACCTATACTTTAGCGTTTAGATAACTGACAGTACATTTAATGCGGTTTGTTTTACTACTCTGATCGTCTAGCCTCCTGGCATTTGTTTTCTAGCACATTCTGGAGGGGGAGGGGAAATAAAAAGACTTATGTAAGTATTAGAAACAACGAAAGTGGTTTTGAAAGTTCAGTAATGCCATGTTACTATTAATAACGTTTTTTCCCTACATGAACGTGGCGTGTTTAAGATGCCTGTACGTGGTAGTATTCACTATCCAACACGGGATAAATGACTGTCCAATGGACAGGCCTGTTGATACACATCGAAGTGGTCCTCAGTCACATATTTTCTTTTTAGATAACAGGGGCACCGGAGCCTGGAAGGTCCAGAACAGCTGGCTCTCTGAAAACTGATGTAAATTACACATGTTTAAAACCAACCGATAAACCGGGCGGTGGTGGCGCACGCCTTTAATCCCAGCACTCGGGAGGCAGAGGCAGGCGGATCGCTGTGAGTTCGAGGCCAGCCTGGTCTACAAAGTGAGTCCAGGACAGCCAAGGCTACACAGAGAAACCCTGTCTCGAGGAAAAAAAAAAAAAGAAAGAAAAAAAAAAAAAACCAACCGATTCCTTCTCTTTTCACATTTATCATGGTCCCTACCAGAGCACAGCGCGGCGGGATCCTACTCAGTGGGCCTCAGGCCGAGCGTAATCAAGTCAGCTGCAGCTCGACCTCATCTCTCTATGCTGCGCTCTACAACTGAGGCGCCTCTGTCCGCGCCACGGAGGAGAGTGACTGGGTCGCCCGCAGAACCCGGAAGCACCTTCTGACCAATGGAGGGAGCCCCCGCGGGGACTCCCACAATCCACTGGGCGCAGCTCCCCGATGGGCTGGCCCAAGTTGCATGCTGGGAACTCCCTTGGAGCGCCTAAGTTTCTCCCCGGGTCGGGCGGCTCCGCTGGCCGCGACTGTATTTCCCAGGAGACACCGCGCCGGAAGGAGCGGAGACGTTCTTGGTGTCCCGGTTTCCCGCTGGTGCGGAATCATCTGATTTATTCCGGTGAAAGGAAGAAATTTCAGGTTGGCTTCAGGCTCCACATAGTAAAGCGAGAGCCAGCGGGCTGGGTGTGGACGTGGGCGGTGGGGTCGGGTGGGCGGATGCTGGCGTGTGTGTGTGCGTGTGTGTGTGTGTCTGTCTGTCTGTCAGTCAGTCTGTCTGTCTGTCAGTCTGTCTGTCTGTCTGTCTGTCTGCGGACACACTCACCTCTGCCTTGTGTGTGTCACTGTCGCTTTCTGCCCCTTCTCTCTCTGTCTCTGTCTCTGTCTCTCTCTCTCTCTCTCTCTCTCTCTCACACACACACACACACACACACACACA
>CAJRSG010020369.1:0-27073 GCA_907169655.1 Acomys percivali | reverse complement strand
GCACAAGTCGTGGGGGACAGCTAAGCAGGATTAGTGGACAAGAAGGCTGAAACTTCAAATCAATCATAAACAGAAAGATGAACAAGAAGTGCAGAGATCTAGTACTCCATACCATGATTGTGGCTGTCTGCATCCACTACTGCTTCCCTGTTGCAGTTTCAAATTTATATCAGGTATGTTGGTGAACAAGCGATCACAAGATGTATCAGCTGAAGGCATGAATATCAGATCAAGTCTACCAAGGGCCACAGTGGCTCTGTCTTAACACAAACAAGATTAAAAATACAGAAAGAGAGACTGCCATGTTTTATAGTGCTTGTGTACACTAAGTAAAAACAGAATCTAGGAGAGAGCAAAAGGAGACTCAACTCTGAGAAGGCAGTTACTGCAGTGAAAGAAATATTGAGGCTATTGAGGCTAAACAAACACACAAGAACTAGGCAGAGGAAAATTTTCTAAGTGTAGAGATAAAGGAAGTAATAAACAGAAAAATACAAGAATTCAGAACTGCAAAGATGATTCCAAAGGAAAACACCATAGTTTGGCACTGAGTGTCACAGAAACCACAGGTTTCAAATCAAGACGAAAAGCGTTGTCATTTCCCAAGCCTTGCCTAGGTACACACACTGCTGATACTTGTCTGGGTGCAGGTCCCGTCTTATACAGCAGATACCTTCTGCTCTGGTCCCTGGCTCTGAAGTTGAATCCAGCCCCTCTTTGAAGATTTCCCTGTGTCTTGAATGCCCTGGTTATACCAGCTATTATCAGTTGGGGCTGGGAACTCCACAGTCAGCTTTTCTCTTTACAAAACTAACTGACACAGGTGAGGGAATCCTCACAAGGCTTTTCCTCCAAAAGAGTTACAAGCAATTAAGAGTAACAGACAAAAAACAAACAAACAAACAAAAAACTAAACAAAACAAAAAAACCCAACAACTTATTCAAGGGAAAAAAAACTCTAATAAGTTAGCAAATCCCAAAGGGTCCCTAACACATGCAAGCACCATGAAATGTTATCAACAATTTTATACATTCCTGCTTATGGGCTATACCTAAATGATAACAGGTCTTGAATTATAGCAGGAATGAAAAAAGTGCAGGAGGAGATAGAATGGAAAAAGGCTTAATTAGGTAAACAACATTCATCTATGAAGTCTCTCATATATCACATTTAGTTAACAAAAAAGCTCAGAGTAAAGACAAGCCTGATGATGCTGGAAGATAACTATGTTAGCAGAATTATGGGGGCAGAGGGAGGTCAGTCTTGTGCTTCAAAGTCTGATTTGATCTAAGTTGACAGTTCTGTCTCCTTACATATGGTAATATCTGCACAGAACAGGGCAAAGGAAGAAGCATGAATAGGGCTCTCCTACCTCAAAACGCTCTTCAAGGACACAGATGAAGTAATGATGTGTCACCACAGGTTTAAGAGAAAGACAAAGCAAGGCAGAGAAGGACAGTGTCTAGATTGCAGCAAAGATTGAATTAAATCAGCGAGGAATCACCTTCCCACACATGAAGATCAGGCTACTCATCAAATGAGTTTCATCTTATACCATACCAAAAAATCAATCTGAACATTTGTCACTGACATATGTGAGGGAACACCAGTCCTAGACTCTTCCAGACAGAACAAACTGAAGATAACACTACTTCCCATAGGAAGTTAGAAAGTATCAATCTTATCATTTCCCCCACTGTCCTCTTGCTTACCTCAGAAAATCTCCAAGTGCACTTTTCTCTGGGTTAAAAAGTGACCTGTAGCCCTCTCTTGTGCTGAGCAATTCCAAATCCTAAGCAGGAAGGCTGAGCAACTCTCCAGGGTCTGCAGCACAGCTCAGAGCCCATCCTGCTATCAGCCTCCAGCCCTTCTCCCTAGCCGCTCATGGGGAGTGTCTACCTTTAACAACATGCTGGCATGACCATGCTGACAGTGCTGAATGACAAGGGCCAGATCTCCACCTCAGCACTCTGCTATCTAGGTGCTCTCAAGTGGGATCTCACAGGAGGCACAGGTGGGAGGGCAGCTACACTGCAGAACTTCATTGATCAGGAGACAAAACTCTCCTCCCTGTCTGTGACAGTCAAACATGATATATAGATTCCAATGCCACAGTCCCTTTTTGTCCAACACTGTGTGGCAGTTTTGTGCATGCCATACCACCACCAGTGCCAAATTATGGGTACAGCATGGAACCTTCCTATCAGGTAGACACCAGGTCTATTACCACAGTCCTAACAGCCTGGCCCCTCTGATACCTGAAGAACATGCACAGGGTCTGCATGCCTTTAGGTCTGTGTTCTACCCTGGGAGTAAGGCCTCTGCCCTGCAAGGAGAGATGCTGATGGTGATGAAAGAGATTCAACCAACAAATGCCCAAACACCACTCTCCACATCTGGCTTCTCCTATTGCACACCTGCTCAAGCCATGACACATGCCAGTATTCAAGGTGAGTATAGAGCCAGCACAGGAAGGGTCAGAAGTCTAAGGGGACTCAGCTCCACTATTCAGTAGTGGGCACTGCACACAGAAGGAAGATATGGGTCCAGACAGGTTGTTGTAGCTTCTGTTTTCCAACTCCATCATCAGACTCTATAAGGGAATGCAAAGACATAGCATATGACATCTGCATCCATCCTGCATTAAGTGATGCCCACGAAGTCACCACAGTCACACATGTCACTATCAATGCTAAGCAATCCAATGCGCTCACTAATTGTAATACTTCCTACCTTATCTATTGCTCTGTACCCTAGAAAACTCAGAGGGCTTTATGTTCTGGTTACACTATGGGTTAAAATCCTCCTCCAGAGTTATGCAGCTCAAAGCAGTCCTGGAGGAAGTATTCCTCCAAGATTCCAAGCACATTTCATAGCATTCTCTTACTATTAAAGACACAGTTAGGTGCAGCCCATGGACCATGGCTAAATTGGCCAAAGCTGCCTCTTCATTTTTTTTCTTCTGCTGTGGTACTTCAGAGGTAATCCATGTACAAGAGTATAAGGTCATGAAGACATGTTCTATAATAATGTATCACACCCAAGCTCAAATATTTCAATTTCTTAAATCAATTTTCATGTCACTTATAAGAACTTTGAGAAACATGGGTCTGGAGGAAAGCCTCCTCGGTGGTTGAAATGTTTGCCTCACAGAGGTGCCCAACGGGGTTTGGATACCTAAACCCACAGAAAAAGTCAGGCTTCTGGGGGTATCTGAGTAATGCTAAAATGAAAGAAGTATGCACAGCCAGGTATGCTCTTGGAAAGTATGAGTCAGATCACCTACCTAACAGCAAAATTCCCAGGAAATTAGAGTCATTGTGTCAAACATGAAGATGAAGCCAAGGAAGGAGCACACACCAAGGGAATTCTCTAACCTACCCATGCTGGATATGCACACACCATGAAAACACAAAGAAACACAAAAACATGAGAGAAAACATTCCATGCCATGGTCAGCAGAAACAGAGCAATCAGCATCTGTCTGTGGACAGAGGTACTGTCTGTGCTGCACAAGCAGAGCCAATAGGAATGACTTCTGCACAGCTGCAAGGGCCTGAGTGCTGTGGTGCTGTGAAAGGGACCAGGGTAGCATCTCACTTGCCAGGCACTGACTTCTTCCTTCACTATTTTTCAGTGGTTCAAACAGAGACATCAATGAATTTCCAACATCTGGCCAGACACTCTGTGTGCTGCAGAATACAGAATACAAGTTCCCCAAACGAGAGAACTACCTGTTGATGGGGACAGATCCTTAACAGCCCTCATGCACCGACCTTCAGATTTCCTGGGTTTGCCTCCAGCTTCCAGCCTGGAACAGAGAATAATAATATGCCATGAGCTTAGCTTTATCTCACCTGACCCTGAGTCCTTGATGTAGAGACTTTGGAAGCCCAGTACTATTGTTAGTGGCTTTCAGTCAAATTTTTTATACTATAGCCAGCTCATATATTGACATATGTGTCTGTCTATCACCACATCACGTGACTACTTTTTTTTTCCAGAAAAATAAAAAGGGTTGCCTTATGCTACATAGGGCAACAATAATAGAGTAAATAGCAACTTCCACATATGTCTAGATTAATGTACCAGAAATATTACTGAAGTCCCTTGTAAAAGTGTATGATGGCTTGCTTGCAATAAGGTAGATAACTTAGATGTGACGCATGGTATACAAGCCACGACAACTAGGTCTTTGGTGTTCCAAGCATGAAATGAAAGCAGGTAGACAGGTGTAGAATGTGTATCACCAGAATTGGTTTAGCACTTCTATAAGGTGGAAGTGGAACCCTGGGCACTTTACAGTTCAGTTTTTCTGGACCTGTAAATTGTTTCTGATACTGCATCTAATAATAATGTTTCCCTTTTCTCTCACAAAGAAATCTTCAGTGTTCAGAAAACTGCTACTCAATACACAGGGATGCACCTGTGTCCATGGCTTTTCTTCTCCAACTTCCTCTTGGTTGCTTTACCACTTTACAACCCCAGTGTGCATGCTACTTGAAATCACTCAGCATGGCCAAGGCCTTTTAGAGCTTACATAATCATAAGAGACCAACAGGATGAGCACAGCCACTAGAAACCCATACCACTCCAGGGTTCCTGTTGAGTTAACTTCTTTCCTAAGACTACCACGAATACAGGCCTATCCTTCTCTGGGTATTAGACACAAAGACTATCCACAGTGCACTCTTCCATCAATAACTCTATCCCCTGTGTTCTTTTCACTCCCTGCTCTTAATGGGAACCACAAACATGAAGGATAGAAAGAAAAGAAGTCCTGAAAACAGCTTGCCAAGTCAAGTTACTATGAACACTGCTGAGATGCAACAAATGGACCACACTGATGACTACCTGAGAAAAACCAATCCACACTGTGCTAGTTAGCTTTTCTCAACACAAACTGGAGTCATGAGGAAAGAGAAAACCTCCATTCAGTAGTTGCCTCTGTGAGATTAGATATGTGATTTTCTGTGGAACAGGATCTTTATTAATAATCGATAGAGAAGGACTCAGTCTACTCTAGTCAGTACTATATATAGGGTGGTGGACTTGGACTACATAAGAATGTTAGTTAAGCAAGGTGGGCTGAGATATGCCAGTGAGCAATATACCTCTGTGGTCTCTGCTTGCCTCAAGGTCCTGCCTTGTTCTTCTCCCTGGTCTTTCTTAGACAATGAGATGTAAAATATAAGATGAAAGACACCCATTCTTACTCCAACTCACTTTGTACAGTGTTTCAACATAGCCAGACAAAAGCATACTAAAACACACACACACACACACACACACACACACACACACACACACACACGCGCGCATGCATGCACATACATGCATCACAGCAGAGTCAAATCCACAGCTTAAACTGTAAATACCAGGAGGGCTTAGATTAATCTATTTAAACATACGAAGACACTGACAGATAACATAGATGATTATATTGAGCACAGATAACCTTCATGCTTGAATGAAGAAAAACTTTGCTTGAAGACACAAACTACAGAAATAAATACCCACTGAGTCTAAATTTGAAAAGATGAGACAAAAAAAAAGACCTATATGCTGAGGAGAGAGATGAATACACTTATGAGGCCATACAAAGGAATTTATACACTACAACAGTAAAGAAGCAAATGACCATTAGGGAATACACTACAAAACTGGCACAAATTAGCACTGATCCATCGAGATGAAGCCAGAATAATAATGAAATCAACTCGATAATAACCCATGAATACTTGCCTGAAGGGATCCATGTAGGCTGCATGATTCCCCAGATCCAATGCCCCAGTTTCATCCACAGCTGTACAGCAAAATATCATTGCCAACCTTCCCTACCCATAATATTCCCATCTCTTTTTTGTTCCATATGTTTCTTGTCCCTTCAAAGGGGAAGATGTGTGGGATCCATAAGAGATGGGACCAGAAAAGTAAATCACCACATAATTAAAACAATAAATATATAGAACAATGAATGAATATTAAAAGTTGCAAGAATTTTAAAGACCAAATAACAGATAAAGAGAGATATATTAAAATTACACTAGAATTTTCAGTGGAGACTCAAAATACCAGAAGGATCTGAAGAGATGTGTCTCAGACTTTAAGAGATTGCAGATGCCAGAAGAGAAAACTAAAACTTGCAAAACCAATTACCACAGATGGAGAAAATAAGATGTTCCTTGATAAGCTCAACTTTACACAATATCTATAAACAAATTGAAGCTTATAGAAGTTACTAGAAGGAAAGTTCATCATGATGAGGTTTACTGTACCTGCTAAGCCAAAGGAAATAAATAATCTCACATAATTAAAACCAAAAGAAGAGGAAATACATATACACCATCAACACTAACACAACCACAACCACCACAGACCAGTACCACAACACAAAAACACAAAAATCAACAATAATTGGTCATTGAATTCTCTTAATATCAGTGGTTTTATTTGACTATTTAAAAAACAATGACCAGCAGAATGGACATGAAAGCAGGACCCATCTCCTGCTACATGCAAGAAACACCTAAAAATTAGAAATAAATAGTACCTCTGGTTTAATGGATTGAAAAAAAAAAACATTCCAAAACATGGGACCTGGGAAGCAAGCTGGTGAAGACACATAACAATATAGACTAAAAGTGTTGACAAGGACACTACAGGATCATCAAAAGAAAAATCTACAAGGCTGACATAGCAATTCTCAACATCTATTCTATGCCCCCTTACCCATGTGTGTAAAACAAAAGCTTTCTACAGCATAAATCAAATATTGACCATCACAAACTGATAGATGGAAATGTCAATACATAATCTCACCAATACATAATTCATCTAGGAAAAAAGTTTTATATAACATAAAATAAACAAATGTGTGGAGTTGCGAACATGTGTATACTGAGGACCCACTCCAGAGAAATAGTGGGGTGGAGAAGAGTCCAAACCCCAGAAATCTCATTCTGAGACTGGTATGAGTAGGCTTGCTTTCTCCCTGCCACAACTAGCATGCCAAAGCACAGGGTGCCATGTGTGTCTACACTTTCCCACCTGAGGTGGTCATGCAGCCTAATACCCAAGTTAAATTTCCTTTCCATTTATAAGGTAATGCCCAACAGCACATGGAATTCCTCCTTATGCAAAAGAGGCATCCTCAGCACCCTGGCCAAGCCAATGGTGGACACTCAACCCTATATTACATATTTACCCCAAAGGTTTAAATAGCCTTTGCTTGCCCCAATTGAATGAGCTGTCTCACTGAAGCTGTTTCCCAAGAACTGTGTTTCCCAACACTGAACTCTGACCAGGATCCTGCACTGCACAAATCCATGCCCTACTAAGCTTTCTTCTCTCCAGTCCTGTTAGTTGCACAAGGATCCTGGATACTCTGAGGGTGAAGTAGATACAGGAGGCACAAATAAACCTGACTTATATATGCAGGACATTTCATGCAAATACAAAACTCTATACTTTCTTCTCTCTATCTCAAGGAACTTTCTCCATGATTGACTACATATTCTAATACAAAGCAAGACTGAAGAGACACAAGAACCTTGAAATAACCCTATTCATTCTTTCACACCACCACACTTTCAAGGTAGATAGAAACAAAATCAAAAGCAAAAGATAGCTTAAAAACTGATCAAAATTGTGCAGCTCTCTACAGAATGGGAAAAATGTGTCAAGACTCAAAAAAGAGAGAAATTAAGACTGACTAGGATTCAAGGAAAAGGACTAATGGCATCCCCAAACTTGTGGACACATAAAAGCAGTGCTAAGAGGAAAGGTCATTTCAATAAGTGCCTACATAAGAAACTGGAAAGATCTGCTACTACAAAGCTAACAGCAAACCTGAAAGCTCTAGAACAAAAATAACTAATTAGACAAAAGAGTACTAGACTGAAAGAAATAATCATATTTCCTGCTGAAACCAATGAAGTAGAAGCAAAGAGAACACTACAAGAATCAATGAATCCAACAGTTGGTTCTTTGAGAAAACCAACAAGATAGACAAATTCTTATGCACACTAACTAAAATGTAGGGAGAGAATATCAAACTTCATACAATCGGAGGAAAAGGAGACATAACAAAAGACACTGAAGAAATCCAGAGTATCATGAGGACATACTTAAAATCCTGTTCTTCACTAAACTGGAAATTTTTAGTAGAATGGATCATTTTCAGGATAAGTACCACTTAGGTACTTAAATCAAGAGCAGATAAACACATTAAATAAACACATTAAATAACTAGTAATGAAATAGAGGCAGTCATTAAAACTCTACCAAACAAAAAGCCCAGGCCTAGAAGGATTTAGCACAGAATTCAACCAGATTGTTAATGAAGTTAATGCTAATGCTCCTTAAATTATTGCAGAAATTGGAAATCGAGGGAACATTGCCCATTTCATCTTATGAGGCCAGGGTTACCTGAACACCCAAACACATGAACACACAGTAAAGCAAAAGAATTATAGACTAATTTCTCATATGGACATGGGTATTAACCTATGCAATAAATTCTTGCAAAACATTTTTCCTTTTTATTAATTCATTCAATTACATCTCAATTGTTATCCCATCCCTTGTATCCTCCCATTCTTCCCTCCCTTCTGCTTTCCCCTTACTCCCTCCCCTATGACTGTGACTGAGGGGGACCTCCTCCCCCTGTATATGCTTATAGGGTATCAAGTCTTTTCTTGGTAGCCTGCTTTCCTTCCTCTGAGTGCCAGCAGGTCTCCCCATCAAGGGGATGTGATCAATTATGGGGTACTAGAGTTCGTATGAAAGTCAGATCCCACTCTCCACTCAACTGTAGAGAATGTCCTGTCCATTGGCTAGATCTGGGTAGGGGTTTAAAGTTTACCGCCTGTATAGTCCTTGGCTGGTGCCATAGTTTGAGCAGGACCCCTGGGCCCAAATCCACCTGTCATAATGTTCTTCTTGTAGGTTTCTAGGACCCTCTGGATCATTCTATTTCCCCATTCTCCCATGTTTCTCTCACCTAAAGTCCCAATATGATGTCCTTCCCTCTATCCCCGTTTCTTGATAAGTGAAGACTTTCATGGGACATGCCCCTTGGGCTAGTGTCCAGATATAAGTGAGTATATACCATTTGACTCTTTCTGTTTCTGAGTTAATTCACTCATTATGATCATTTCTAGTTCAGTTCATTTGTCCACAAATTTTGGAAATTCCTTTTTTTTTTTTAATAGCTGAGTAGTGTTCCATAGTGTAAATGTACCACAGTTTCTTTATCCATTCTTCTACTGAGGAACCCTTAGGCTGTTTCCATGTTCTCGCTATTATGAATAAGGCCACTATGAGCATGGTTGAGCACATGTTCCTGTTATGTGCTGGAGCTTCTTCTGGGTATATTCCAAAGAGTGGAATAGCTAGGTCTTGAGGAAGCCTTATTCCCAGTTTTCTGAGCTAGCATCAGATAGATTTCCAAAGTGGTTGTCCTAGTTTGCATTCCCACCAGCAATGAAGGAGTGTTCCTCTTTCTCCACATCCTCGCTAGCATGTGCTGTCACTTGAATAGAAAAACATATTTTAAAAAACATATCCAAAAGATCATCCATCACAATCGAGTAGGCTTTATCCCAGAGATGCAGTGATGGTTCAATATATAAATAACAGTAAATGTAATCCGCCATATAAAAATGATAAAAAGATTAACCACAGGATCTTCTCATTTGATGCAGAAAAGGCATTTGCAAAGTACACAGCCCCATATTATAAAAACATCTCTCCAAGAGAATTAGAGATTTAAGGTATATATCTCAATGTAACAAAAGCAAATTATGTCAAGGCTATAGCCAACAATCAACTAAGTGGAGAGGAAATTCAAAGCAATTTCACTAACTTCTGAAACAATACTAGGTTGCTTTATCTCTCCATGCATATTCAATATACAACATGATGTTTTAGCTAGAACAAAAAGACAACTGAATATTAAGTGGATCCGACCAGGAAAGAAGTAATCAATGTGTCATTTTTTGCAGATGATATGATAGTATCTATAAGTGACCCTAATAATTTTACTTTCAGCACAGTAGCTGTATAAAAGATTAATTTGGAAAAATCAGTGCCTCTCTGATATACCAATAACAAAGGGACAGAGATAGAACTTAGGGAAATAATACTTTTCACAGTAGCCTCAAGTAAAATAAAATACCTTCAGAAAACACTAACCAAGCCAGTGAAAGACTTGTATGATAAAACCTTCAGGTCTCTGCAGAAGATAGAGGTCCCCCTCAGTCACAGTCATAGGGGAGGGGAGTAGGGGGAAATCAGGAGGGAGGGAAGAATGGGAGGATACAAAGGATGGGATAACTATTGAGATGTAATATGAATGAATTAATTAAAAAATTTTAAAAAGAAACAATAGATGTCTCAGCATATCCAATATCATCTGATACTATAAAGCTATAGTAATAAAAGCTGCATGAAAGCAGCACAAAAATAAATGAATTGATCAATAAAAATCAATCTTAAGGCTCACACATAAATCCAAACACATATGGGCACGTGATTTTGGTAAAGAGGCAGAAATATAGACACTGGGGACCATCATCAACAGACAAGGCTGGTCAAATTGGATGTCTGCATGTAGCAAAATACAAATAGATCCACACCTACTGTAGGCTCAATTTTCTTAGCAAATATATTTTATTACAAACTAATTGAGAATACCTCACTTATAACCCGACTAACCTAAACAACAGGAAAATAAGATTAAAGAATACAATAATGAAACCGTAAGGATATCAGTTCCGAGGAACGATTCTCCTGGCATAATCAGCAGGATTTCTTCTGCTGGAACCTGGAGCAACTAGAACCCGGAACCTCAGCTGGAGCCCAGAGCCCCAAAGTCTTCCCTCGAGCCAAAACTATCCCAAGTCTCCAAAGGCCTCACCTCTTGTTTTTGGCTCATTTTTATATCTCCTCTCAGAATTTGTTCAAGGATGCTTTTCAGCTGGTTAATAACCTATCTTCCCCACATGGTGGTTCAACTTCTAAGGGGATAAACATCACCTGCTCTCTCACAAGTATTTTCTCATCCCCCACTTGTGATTTAAACAAAAAAACATGTTTATCTCTCCTTCACCGGCTACCATGCACAAAACAAGCCCAACTAGATCTCAGACCTTAACATAAAAACAGATACAATACACTGTACCTAAGAAAGGGGAAACTGGAGGATATCACTCAATACATAGTCACAGGAGACAACATTCTAAACAGAACATCTAGTCATGGGAATTAAGACCAAGAATTCATTGTTTTTTAATATTTTAAATTCTTTACATATACATTTATATTATTACACATATATAAACTAAATACAGCAAGAAGAACCATGAAACAATCAACAATTATATAAATGTTACACTCATAGTGGTTTTGGCTATTTGTATTTGGCAACCTTGAAGAAAACACAAGCTCCTAGGCTAAAAGACATGGGAAAAGGCTCTACCATAACATGTTTACACACTTTCAGCAACTCACACCTCAGCCTTCATGGTTGCTGCTGGTCTCCTGACATCTTGTCCACCCAATCCTGTCTTTTAGCTCAGAATCGGACCTTCTAATTGGCTACTGCCTGACTTGTGATGTCATTCTCCCTCCCACCCTACCAGCACCTGGTAGAATCTTGAGTTTTCCATGGTGCTGCCTATAAACAAATTTGGATCATGACAGGTCACTTATGACCAGTGACCCTGAGCTCTCTGAGAGAGCAAGAGATGGTAGTAGTCTGACAATCAGACAAAGACAACTATTTATTCTGCTTGATTGTAACCTGGATTACTGTTGCTACACCTCAGACACACACGGACAATGTCAGGTAATGAAAAAAAATTGAAAAATATTTTGTTCTACTGATAGTGTTCTTTGCCTTACAGAAGCTTTTCTGTTTCACTAGATACCGTGGATTTATTGTTGACCTTAAAGCCTGAGCTGTTGGTGTTCTGTTCAGGAAGTTGTCTTCTGCGACAATGAGTTCAAGGCTCTTTCTTATGTTTTCTTTTAACAGATTTAGTGTATTTTGTTTTATATTGAGTCTTTTAATCCACTTGGTCGATGATTCACTTTACATCCCAGTCATAGGTCCCTCCCTCCTCTCCTAGCAGTCCTGTGACCCCTCTACATTTCTCCTAAGCCCTGGATGGTGTGCCCTCACCCACCCCAACAGTATCATATCATATTGCATCAGGACTGAGAGTATCCTCTTCCCATGTGGCCTGGCAAGGTAGCCCTGCGAAGGGAAAATGATCAAAAAGCAGGCAACAAAGTCAATGTCAGAGTCAGGCCCACTTACTAGATACCCATATGAGTACTGAGCTGCCCATCACTTACCTCTGTGTAAGAGGCCTAGGTCCATTCTGTGCATGTTACTTGGTTGGAGCTTCAGTCTCTACAGCCTCCACTGGGCTCTGGTGAGTTGACTTTGTTGAGACACTGTCTTTTTACAAAGGGAAATATCTGCATAGGACAGGGCAAAGGACGAGGCATGAGAAGCTCTCTCAGGCTCTCCAACCTCTAAACATTTCTTTTCTGGGTTACAGTTATCAGACAGTGTTTCTAGGAGCTTGAGAGCAAGACAAAGCATGGCAAAGAAGGATGGTGTTGAAATGGGAGCAAAGGGTGAATCAGATCAAGTAGGAATCCCATGTCACACAAGAAGAACCGAAGTTCATCAATGGGTGTCATCCTATCCATTACCCAAAATCAAACAGAGCACTGACTGGTGGGATATGTCGGGGAGCATCATTCTTAGACTCTCACAGACAGTGCAAACTGGAGATAGAAATACTGCAGAGAGAATGTTAGAAAGCATCAATTTCATCATTTACACACTGTCCTCCGTTTCCTACAAAAAAAGCACACATTTCATTGGGACAGAAAGTGTTCTGCATCCCTCTTGGCCTGTGCTGAGCAACTTCACATTCTCAGCAGGAAGAGTGAGCAACTTCTCCAGGGTCTCTACCTGAGCTGTGAGTTCAGCATGGCTTCTGCCAACAGGCTCCAGCATTTCTCAACAGTCGCTAATGGACAGTGTCTACTTTTACCAATATGCTGGCAGGACTATGATGACAGTGCTGACTGGCCAGGGCAATATCTCCACCTCAACACTTGTCCTATCCAGATGCTCTCAAGTGGGATCTCACAGGAAGCACATATGGAAGGGCAGATGTGCTACAGCACTTAACTGTGACTATCAAAGAACAGGACACCACAGTCTCCTCACTGTCTGCGACTTCCCAGTCTGAGAAAATTTTAGATCCCAATACTATAGTCTCTCTCTATCCAACATGGTCTGCCAGCTTTCTCCATGGCCCAGCACCCCAAGGGCCAAATCGAGGATACAACCTGGTACCTTCTTGCCAAGGGAGAAGCAACATCTATTATTATGACCGCAATAGCCTTGGCACTCTATTACCTGGTGAACTGGGCCACAGCCTGCACGCCTACAGCTCTGTGGCCTACTCTAGGAGTCAGGCCTCTGCCCTGAAAATAGAGATGGTGATGGGACAAAAGAAGATTCAGACAACAAATGTCCAAACACAACTTTCCGCCTCTGCCTTCCCCTATTCCACACCTGCTCAAGCCATGACAGACACCAGTCTCCAAGGTGAGTAAAGAGCCAGGAGGGGAATGAGGGGGATCAACACTCCAAGGAGACTCAGCTACAACATTCAGTAGTGGGCACTCAACACAGAGGGAGAATGCGTGTCCTGACAGGTTATTCCAGTGATAGCTTTCCATCCCCCATCATCAGACTCTATAATGAGAGAGAATGCAGAGCCATAGTATGTGGCATACATCATGCATCAAGTGATGCCCAAGGAGCTCACCACAGTCACACATGTCACTACTACCAAAGTGGAAGGCAACAGAGGAACACACATCAAGGGAATTGGGTAACCTACCCATGGTGGCTATGCACACACCACACAAGCAAAGAGTGACACCAAAACATGTGAGAAAACATGACCTGGCATCCTAACCAGAAATGGAGCAGGCATCATCTGCCTGTGGACAGAAGTGCTGTCAGTCCTGCTCAAGCAGAACACCTAGGAATGCCTTCAGCACAGCTAAAAGGGCCTGAGTGCTGTGGTGCTTGAAAGAAGGGTAGGAGAATATCTCACTTAACAGGACCTGTCTTCTTACTTGACTCTTTTTCAGTGGAAATGGAGACTTCCCTGTGATGACCACTGTCAGGCCAGACATTCTGTCTGTGGCAGAGTCCAGAGCTGTACAACAGCTGCACCCTGGTTTCCAAAATGAGGACACCACATGTTAATGGGGACAGGTCCTTAACAGCTACCATCCCCAGACCATCATATTTCCTGGCCTTGTCTCAATTTCCAAGCATTGAAGAAACATAGAATAAAAACTTGAATGAGATTAAAGCTCATCTTTCAATGCCTCTTGACTCCTATAAGAGCACAAAAGAAAACAAAGACCCATCAGTCCTCCCTTTAGCACACCCTAACGTGCAGCAGCCTCTGTACTGTGCTGATGATGTGAGCCTAAGGGAGAAGCCTGCTTCTGATAATGGCAGCACGAGAGGAAGCAACTTTAGTATGGAAAAGCAAGGGAAACTGGACAGTTTGATGATGTCCACCATCGACTTTGCAGACATCAAAACCCTAACCCTGAGATATTCACCTTCCCCAATTATTCAACTCTCTCAGAGACATAGGACAAATACAAGATCCCACAGAAACCAAATCTAAAGTCTCCACAGTTACCTGGAGGCAGACCCAGCACATCTCGAGAGTTGTTAGTGGGCCATCAGAGCAGGTGAGGAAAAAAAGACCATGAAGTCTTTGATGGAGCTCCTCAGGCCCACATCCTGCACTGGGAACTGTGGAGGGAGGGGGATCTATGGGCAGTACTGGAGTCATTGACAAGGCTGTTGACAACAGGGCCAAGGACGGAGGGAAAAAAGCTCAGAAAGGAGAACCCAGGCTCAACACAGCTAGAGGACAGGAGCATGACATGACCAAGTGGACCAGAGAAAACAACTCCAAGAAAACAGAGGAGCTAAAGCAGTCAAGGAGAAGAGTCAAGGCAGAAGAGAAGCCTACCATTCCCAAGGCCAAGAGGAAGAGGAATCCTGAGCTCAGCCACAACAGCTTTAAAACTCCTAGAACCTACCTCGGCATGCACAAGCTGGAGTCTGTGCAGGTCTTTCACGCACTGGGGAAGAAGAATAAGAAGAAAACTAGCACATGCTTCTCCTGGGCTCTGGGAACTTCCAGAAGCAACACATATCCTAGGCCAGGCCCACCCACCATAGCCCTGCCAGATATGCCACCTGAGGGTCAAAGCCCTGACAAACCCTAGGCAAGTCACAGAGATCAGAGAGCAGTGAGCATATGGAGTGTCCAAACTCATCCCAGCATAAACTGTCCCCACCTGGGATGGTCAAGTTAGTACCTCTGCCTTTCCCAACCCTGGACAAGCCTCAAGCCATACGTGTTTCTAGAAAGCCTCTCTCCCTAGCTTCAGGGAGGCCCACTGCAGCTTACCTTTCACAGCCTCATTCCCACTCAGCTCAGCCTACCCCACTCAGGCCATCCCAACAACCTCCTGCACATCTTTGATGGCCTCTGTCAAGCCAGCTCTGGCCATTTCCACCCGTGCCTCATGACCCAGACTGTGCCTCCGTCTACTGCATCAAGGCCTGTACCCAACATAGCATCATCTCACACTTTACTCCATGGGAGAGCTTATTTCTGTTGCCAGGAACAAGGCACCATCACATGCCAAACCTCAAACCCAGTGTCTGCTGCAAGACGTCAGACTCTAACCATTTCCATGGAGGAAAGTAGACATTCCAGGGCCAGTTATCTCATAGCCCATCACAAATGAGCAGAGGCCAGTGAGGAAGGCCATGAAAAGGAGGGCTCAACATGAGTGAGAAAATGCTGCCAAGAACCCCACCCCTGGGAAACTGCAGCTTTTCCTTCAGAGGGGTAGGGAGCATCAATCCACCCACAAAAACTTTGACCACAAATTCACCCTGCCTACAAGACACATGGGGATAAAAATAGAACAGAAATTAAAAGAATGTCCAACCTTTGCCTGGTTCAACCTGAAACACACCCATGGAAGAAAGCCAGCCCCTATTAATCACACTCCATTACGCTCTTAGCCAGGAGCATAGCATAGCTGTCCCCTGAAAGGCTCCACCTAGTAGTGGATTGAAATAGATGCTGAGAGTCATAACCATGTTGTTGGGAAGAGCAGGGAGTCGGGTGGAAGAATAGTAGAAGGACAGAAGGGAGGGGACAAGAGGTGTACAAGAAGTACAACAGAGCCAACTGACAAGGGCCTAAGAGGCTTAAGGAGACTGAAAAAATAACCAAGAACTGTGCATGGACCAGACCTAGGCTTCCTACATAGATGTAGCCAATGGGAAGATTGGTCTTCATGTGGGTCCCCTAGTAAGGGGAATGGAGGATGTCTCTGACATGGACTCTGTTGACTGCTTTTAATCTCTTCCAGCTGGTGGGGATACCTCACCAGACCACAGGGGAAGTGGATGCCCTGTCCTAAAGTAATTTGATGTGCTGTGGTGAGTTGGTAGATGGAGGGGCTCACTATTTATGAGGAGTTGGAGAGGGGCATAGGGTAAGAAGTTGGGAGGGTGGTGCCAGGAAAAGAGGAGGGAGGGGGTTGCTCTTCTACTTTTGTGAGAAACCGCATCAGGACTTACTGTGTTGTATCCAACCTGTGGATAGATTTTCATGGTGTAGCTAGTTTGACAATATCAAATTCCCTGTGAACACTTAATCATGTCCATTCTAACAAGAGGTATTTGCTGTCCAGAGTCACCCATGTAGACAACATTAAGAAGGCCAGAATAAAAGATCCCAGCACCTATATCAAATTATCCTCACAGGGCAAGTTTGGTTAGAAGGAGTGATGCAAAGCAATAGATTATTATTGAGGTGTTTGACATATCAGTTACCATATGCAACTTTAATTTCAGATATGAGCACTGTCATGGGACCACTGTTCACAATTTATACTTTAGAAGTAATATGATGCAATTTGTATATCTTTTAACCTTGTTATTATTTTAATATTTATATTTTCATATAAAGTCCCTTGAAGATATTTGCCATATAAAATAAAACTCAACAAACATTACATTAGTATTAAAGAAATTAAAATAATATGCTTACATTAAAATTATTATCATTGATTTTATTTCTGATTGTACAATTCACTGAACATGTTTTATTTTTATTGGTGTATTTTGTATACTGAGCACTGTAACTCTGTTACCAAGACCTGCACATTCCTTAGCACTCACCTCAACCCATAGTCATCTGTATTCTTATGCATAGCTTTGCCTACAATATCATGAATGTACATTAAATGTCTTTATAATCTATGTCCCACATAAGAGAGAAAGCATAAGGGCTGCAGAGTTACCTTGTGACATGGTAGGGTTTACTTATTACCCTCTCCTGACACATTTGCATTTCAGAATATGACCCTGAAGAAAGCCTTCTGGTGACTCTGCCTGATGGAAGAACACTCCTCTCTGCTCTTGGGGTCCTGGGCCCTGCAGTTCCCTGGAACCACATCTTGCTTTTCATGACACTGATAAGGACAGGGAATCTGGCATGTTGTGGTGTTCCTTAGAATCACACCACTTAGAAATCTACCTGAGCATAGGCCAGTAGCTCAGTCACTGATACCTGAAGCCTACCTCCCATTTCAGTACAGTGGTGCCCTGCCACCCCCCACCCCCCGTGCCGCAATACCCCTTTTTATGACATTTTCTACTATGGTGATCAGGAGAAAAATTACAATCCCACCTTCCACTTCAGTACAATGGAGCCCTGCCATCCCCCCCTGCCATAATACCCCTTATTATGAACTTTTCTACTATAGTGATCAGGAGAAAAATTAAAATCCCAGCCTAGATTGCACCAATAACTGTCATCATACACACACTAAGTACCAAAATAAATAATATCAATCAGTAACAATTTCCCTAAGTGACTTCCATTCCCTCTGTCTAATTTCTACCTATTACAGGAAAATGACACTTGTACCTTCAATTCATGAGCTCATGGTCATATATAGTGCTCAGTGGTGAACACATACACTCTTCAATGCGGAGACACTGCAGATATGACTGTGTGTCTCCATGGAGATAACAAAGTTATTGGGTAGAAACTTCTTTCATAGAAAAGGGGGGGAGATACCGTCAAAATATATTAAAAAAAATGAGCGTAAGATAAAGTCAACCCCCTTGTATTCCTCAGAGGAGCATCTCTGTTGGACTCACTACAATCTACCTCTGCATCTTGTCCTCTGGGATGGATGGCCTCCTGCCCATCCATTGCCTTTAACAGTCACCAAGTCATGAATGGCATCTGCAACCACACCTCTTTTCCTACTTTCTCTCTCCTTTTAATCTTGGTCTCACTTCTGAAGCCATCTGACCTCGCTGAGGTGTTAAATAAAAATCCACCTGCAGTGTTACAGAGAAAGAAATCTGATCCTTAAGTCCCCAGTGCCTCCTCATAAGGACCAGTTGTGATCCTCAGAAGTACTGGGTAAACTTGATGTGTAACAGGCATGGCGGGAAATCACTCCCTGAGTCTGGAAGAAGTCAGAAGTCCTGTTTCTTTGAGGATGCTACACTGACACCTAGTGGTCAACTAAATTATCATTCTGAGGACCCCTGCAGCATTGCAGGCTAGCCTTCAAGATGGACATTTCCAAGTCCAAGAAATCCAGAGAGAGAGATATCTTGGGGCTGGCAGAAGATAATTGAGAGGATGAGGCAGGGAGATCAAGGCTAGCCTGGACAACCTACCCTGGGATAACAATGAAACACAAACAGGAGGGCAGTCTTTGAGTTCGGTAGCAGAACACTTGCCTGGTACATGTAAGCCACTAAGGTCATTCTCACATTTAACTGGTTATCAGACAACTAAGCAGGAAGTGTGCCTGGAACTTTGGGTGGAATTTTGCTTAGTAATTATTACTGTGCTACCTGTACACATGGAGATACCACCAGGGAAAACAAGAAGGACCGTCTTTAGTTCTTTGTTCACCTATTTGATGTCTTCGGCATAGCATCTTATGGGTATTCTCTTCCACTTCTGGAATCTGTGACACCCACAGCTCTGACTTCTTCTGCTCTTAACTGCACTTTCTATTTATCATGGTTCTCTTCTCTCCTCGTGGACACTGCAGCTTCTCATAGCGTTGTTCACTCCGGGTTTAACATGCAGTTTTGAGCACTAGTTCCCTAGCTGGTTGTGCTATTTGGGAAGGCTATGAAACCTTCAGGAAGCCCAGCCTTCCAGGCAGAAGTGGAGAGTCTGGCCACTCTTTCTTTCCTGGTCGGCCATGGCATGAGCAGCCACGGCCACACACTCCTGCTGCCACAGATGAAACACTCCGCCATGCCTGCCCTGCTGTGATACACTTCAGATCTCTGAACATGAGCTAAAATGAACCTCTCCTCCCAAATTCCTGTCAGGGATTGTGTCACAGCAGCAAGAAAGAAACTAAGAAACTAAGGGGCTGGTGACATGGGTCAGTGATTGTGCTGGCTAGATTTGTGTCAACTTGAAAAGTCATCTAAGGGCAGAGAGTCTCAGTTGAGAAAATGCCTCCAGAAAATTGAGCTTACGGGGAAACTGCAGGGCATTTCCTTAATTAGTGATTGATGTGGGAAGGCCCAGTGTATTGTAGGTGGGCCCACCCCTGGTAAGGTGGACTATAAGAAAACAGGCTGTTTTGTCCCATCGACATTTTTTCCCTTAGAGAAGCTCTTCGTTTCATGAGATCCCGTTTATTCATTGTTGATCTTACTGCCTGAGCTGTTGGTGGTCTGTTCAGGGTATTGTCTTCTGCAACAATATCTTCACTTTCTCTTCTATTATATTTGGTGTATTTGGTTTTATGTTGAGGTCTTTGATCCACTTGGACTTGATATTTGTGTAAGGTGACTAATATGGATCCATTTCCATTCTTCTACCAGCAGACCTCAAGTCAGACCAGTACCATTTATTCAAAACACTTTCTTTTTTCCTCACTGTATGGTTTTTTTCTTCTTTGTTAAAAAAAAAATCAAGTGTTCATTGGTGTATAAGTGTATTTCTGGATGTTTACCTCCATTACCGTGATCCAATATAATGTTTTTTTATTACTATTTTTTGTAGCACAAATTGAAATCAGGGATGGTGATACCTCCCAGATGTTCTTTTGTTTTACAGGGTTTTTTGGAGTCCTGGGGGGTAGGCTTTGCTGTTTAAAACTGTACTTTATTTGAAGTTCCTTAATACTTATACCTACTTTCCAAGCCACTGACCCTAGGTAAGAGATAAAGAAGGTTACTAGGTACAGGGGATGTAGACCTTTTTAGACACAGTTCTGTGGGGCAATTCCAATCTTCTTCATCAGGATTCCAGCTGTCCAGACAAACAGCACTGGAACAAATTAGCAGCAGCCTTCTCTAACTGTTCTCCAGAGTGTTTCTCTCTAGGAGACGCCCCCCCTCTCTGTCCTGCTGGCAAACACCAAGCCCCTCGCCCAAGAAAATTCTCAGCTGATAAAGATCACACGCCTTCTCAAAAGGGTTATCAGCTGACAAAGATCATGCACCCTCTCAGGAGACTATTATCATCTGTGGAGAAACTAAATGCAGTTTCACATCCCACACTTGGGATCATAACAAAAACATGTTTACCTAACCTATATACCTGTTTTTTTTTTTCATATGAAGTAGAGAACTGCTTTTTCAAGGTCTGTCAAGAATTGTGTTGGAATTTTGTTGAGAATTACACTGAATCTGCAGTTTTCTTTTTGTAAGATGGCCATCTTTACTATGTTAATCCTGCTGACCCATTAGCATGGGAGCTCTTTCCATCTTCTAACATCTTCTTCAATTTCTTTCTTCAAAGACCTGAAGCTCTAGATTTTCAGGACTTTCCCTTGCTTGGCTAGAGAAAAACCAAGATTTTTAAAAATATTATTTGTGGCCACTGTGAAGGGAGTTGTTTTCCTAACTTCTTTCTCGTCCATTTATCATATTACAAAGGAAGTCTACTGGCTTTTTAATTAATTTTATACCCAGTCAACTTGCTGAAGGTGATTATCAGCTCTAGAAGTTCTCTGATAGAATTTTGGGGGTGAAAAAAAATAAAACAAACAAAAAAAAAGAATTTTGGGGGTCACTAAAATATACTCTCCTATCTTCTGTGAGTAGAGATATTTTATCCTCTTCCTTTCCAATTTGTATCCTCTTGATCCACTTTCATTGTCTTACGGCTATTGCCAGAACTTCAAGTACTATGTTGAATATATATGGAGAGAGTAGACAGTTGTTCCTGATTTTAGTGGAATGGTTTTAAGTTTCTCTTCATGTAATTTGATGTTGGCTTATTGGCTTGCTATATATTGCCTTTATTATATTTTGGTATAGGCCTTATATCCCTGATCCCTAAAAGACTTTTATCATGAAGGGGAGTTAGATTTTGTCAAAGGCTTTTTCAGCATCTAATGAGATGATCACTGTTTTTCTCTCAGTTTGTTTATATGGTGGATTTCATTGATGGGTTTTCTATGGTGAAACATCCCTCAATGCTTAGGATGAAGCCTGCTTGATCATGGTAGATGATTTTTTAAATATGTTTTTGTTTTTATGTGTTCTTTGCAAGTATTTTTTCTTTTTTTTTTTTTTAGTATTTTAGCACCAATGTTCATGAAGGTTATTGGTCTGAAATTCCCTTTCTTGATTGAATCATTGTGTGGTTTAGATATTAGTGTGGCTGTAACTTCATAGAATGAGTTTTGCAATGTTCCTTCTGTTTCTATTTTGTGGAATATGTTAATGAGTATTGGTATTAGCTCTTCTTTGAAGGTCTGGTAGAATTCTGTGTTAAAACCATGTGGCCTTGGACTTTATTTTGGTTGGAGACATTTGATCACTACTTCTAATTCCTTAGGAGATACAGGGTATTTAGATGGTTAACATGATCTTGATCTAATTTTGCTTAGTAAAATCTATCAAGAAATCATCCATTTCATTTATATTTCTACTTTTGTAGAATGTAGGCTTTTGACAAAAGACCTAATGATTCTTTGTGCTTCATCGGTGTCTTTTCTTATGTCCCCCTTTTCATTTCTGATTGTGTTAATTTGAGTATTATCTCTCTGCCTTTTAGGTAGTTTGGCTAATGGTTCCTTGATTCTTAGAACTGATCTCTTTGTCTCTCACTCATTTATTTCATTGCTGATTTTTATTCTTTCTTTCCATCTACTCTTCTTTGGTGTGTTTGCCTCTTTTTGTTCTAGAGGTTTCAGGTGTGCTGTTGAGTTGCTAATATTAGATCTCTCCAATTTCTTTGTGAAGGTACTTCCACTCAGCAATGCTTTCATTGTGCCCCTAAGATTGGGTGTGTTGTGCCTTCATTTTCATTGAGTTCTAGAAAGATTTTAACTTCTTTCTTTTTTGTTACTTTCTTTATTTCTTCCCTGACCCAGTGGTCAGTGGGACCTCATGAAATTGAAAAGCTTCTGCAAGTCAAAGAACACAGCCTATAGACTGGGAAATGGTCTTTATCAACTCTATATCCAACAGAGGGCTGAAATCCAAAATATACACAGAACTCAAGAAATTAAACACCAAGAGACCAAATAACCCAATTATAAATGGGGTACAGAGCTAAACAGAGAGTTCTCAACAGAGGAAGACAACCATACTACAATTCACAGACCCAAAGAAGCGAAGTAACAAGGAGGGCCCAAGAGAGGATGGATGAATCTCACTGAGAAGGGGAAACAGATTAGACAGAGGAAGTGTCTATTGAAGTGTAGGAACAGGATAGGAGAAGGAGCACTGGAGGAAAGAAATGGGGTTTGGGACTTGATATGGGAACAAAGGTGAGGAGTGCAGGACAGAGGACAGGAACTTTGAAGAGGGAAGGGAATCCTTGGTCTGGGGCATCTTTGAGACAGGCTGGAGACCTACAGTATGGTAGGTTCCTGGGAGGATATGGGAGTGACTCTAGCTGAGACTCTTACTATAAGCAGATATGGAGATTGAAGAGGTCACCCTCTAATAAGACAGGGATCCTAATAGAGGGAAGGGAACACATCATCATACCCACCAACACTGTGACCCAAAGTTTAACCTGCCTATAACATGCGAAGGGATAAAGATAGAGCAGAGGTGGAAGGACTGTCCAAGCAAATGTCTGGCACAACCGAAACACACCTCTGAAAGCAGTGGAGAACAGACACAGAGAACCACAGGCACACATTATAGAGAGAGGGTGTCTAAAATAGTAAGTCTCCTTCAAATGCCTGTTCCCACAATTGAGGGAATAACAGAGAAGAGGAGGTGGGAAAGCCTGTGGGAGTCAAAGGTCATGAAAGACAATGAGAAAACAAGTCTCTCTCAATCAACTCTACTAAGCTGGGCTCATAACTGCTCTTAGAGATTGAGGCAGGAAGCACAGGGCCTACGTATGTCTGGATCAGGTCTTCTACACATATAGTAAACATTTATATGTTATTTGAGTTTAAAGATAAACTATTTTATGGGACTCTTAACTGTGAGGAGAAGAGAGTCTCTAACACTGGTGCCTCCGCTGGGCATGCTTTTCTTCCCCATGAGTTAGCCATGTTCAATTTTGATATAATAATTTTGGTTTCATCTCATTCGATTTTATTTAGTTTTATGGAGGTTACCACTTGGAAGCCTGTTATATGCTAATGAATGACAGAACCAGATTGGAGACTGAGGGGAGGGAATCTGGGGATCTAGATACAGTAGAGGGAGGGAAAACTAAAATCAGAGAGAAATCATAAGAGAAAATAAACTATTCTCAAGAAAAATGAAATGGAATTAAACAAATAAATATGCAAAATAAAAACAGAAATAATGAGATTATAAAACAAAATGCAAAGTATGCTCTTTCAATCTCTCTGGCTATCTCTTTCTGTCTGTCTGTCTGTCTCTCTTTCTCTTTCTCTCTCTCTCTCTGTTCCTCCTTCTCTCCATCTCCCTCTCTGTCTGTCATTCTGTCTTCTGTTTTCCCTCTCATTCCCTGTAACTAACTCTCTCCCTGCCTACCTCTCTCTCATCTCATACTGAGCCATCCCTCACACAGTCCTGATGATTGTCTACTCATTTTGTCTTTACAGTGCTACAGTAGGACAATATTTTGTACTAACCCTTCTATAACCAGAAGCCTAAATGAACCTTTCACCTTTCAGGCATTGCCTTGGCAAATGTGTCAACATTACTGGAAAAGTGATTAGTCAAGGAGGAATCGGGTATCATTTCAGGTGTCCTGTGACAAAGGACATTCTTACTGAAGAGATCTGTCCATCACTACACAACATTCATGGAGGAACACTTGTAATGAGTTGGACATGCAATCCAGTGCTATCGCACCAGTTCATTGTGAAAGCTTCTGTTGAAAGCTCTAACACCTCATGGGATTGGAAGAGGGCAGCTTAAATATTTCTATAGCCTTTTGTAATAAAGACTAATGAACAATGTCGTATTAGTGCTTTGAGTGGCAGACACTCAGTCTATGAATCTGCCAATGAGTGAGAGAATGTGGAGATACAAGACAAAACAAACTGACAAAAAATGTACAAGATTTGCCTAATTTCTGCAAAATGCCAAACTTACTCCTGTCTGTGAGGATACCTTGAGATGATGAAATCGTCGCGACCTCCCCGCCAGCAGGAAAGACGCCAACACCAGGATCCTTCTCGATCACACTTTATTGGGAGCGCCCTTTGAAGCTGAAGCGAAAGACCCCAGCCCTCAGAGCGCGCTGCTTATATGCAGGCCCTAGCGTGGTGTGTCTCTGGCTGATTGGCGCACCGGCCAATGCCTCATTAGCATATCCCCGTGCGGGAGAGGAAAGAGAAACATTGTTGTCGAGCCCTTAACCGCATTCGCAGGAGCTGAAGTAGGATCGACACCACCTCTGGGTGTGATCCGCGCCTAACATCTCCCCCTCCTTTATTTGAGCCAAGGGTAAACATCCGATCTAGGAGAGATCCTTATGAAGATCTTACCGATCGAGGACGGTGATCAGGGGTAGGGGTAGCGCCGATTCGCATGCAATGGGAGGATCCCCGCGAAGTGCTACGGCTGCTAACAGGGTGTGTGTGCGCGCCTTCCGGTGTGCAAAGGCCGCACAAAGGGAAAGGGATGGCTGTGTATGCCTTCCGGTGTGCAATGGCAACAAGGCTCGACCGGTGTGCAAAGGCCACACAAAGGGAAAGGGATGGCTCATCTTTTGAGGCTGGCAAGCCAGACTTGGGGAGAGGCGCCTTGCTCAACTGCCAGCAATGCTTGGATCATCAGGGTCTTATCGCATTGATTTCTTTTCTTTAGTCGGCACAGTAGCCAAAGGCAGAGCACTACACCACAAATTAATATAGCTCCAAAAATTCCCACTCCCACCCATTCCTTAAAGGAAAATGCAGAATGCAGCCAAGAAGTAAGATCTCCAAGGGTAATGATCTCCACTCGAGTGCCATTCAATTGTGCGATCTGGTAGAAAAGCTGTCGGGATAGCTTTTCGGCCTCCAATGTCCAGTTTCCTGAAAGGTAATCTGAAATGATCTTACTTTGATTAATGGAAGTAGTAAAATCATAACTGAGGGGGGTAACACACACATGTTGATAATGAGAAATACAACTTGTTTGAATGAGTTTAAACAATTCTTCCATTTGTTCCTGTAACAGATCCATTCTCTGGCTAGCCAGACGAATGCCAGACAGGAAATGTGCATTTAAAACATGTATTATTGGGTCGCCCCTGACAGTTAGTGGCAGCCAGGACAGCAGCAGCTAGTCCCGTATTAGTCAAAGGGCCGCCAATCTCCCGACATGCTTTCATCCATGCTTGCAATCCTTTACCTTTCCAGGGGGTAATGGCCCTACGGCAGTCTTAGGTACATTGTTCATACACTAATTGTTCTATAAGGGGCATGGCTGTTTCATGATCCCCAAATATTTTCCCTGCCGCATCCATCATGCGAGCTACAAAGTCTGAGAATGGCTCATTGGATCCTTGTATGATTTTGGTCAAGTTACCGGTAACCTCTCCCTTGTTAGGCAAGGCCTTCCAAGCCTTGATAGCCATCACATTGATATGATTATATACTTCTGTTGGGTAGGCTGTCTGGTTGGCCGCCCACTGCCCTTGGCCAAGGTACATGTCCATATTCCACACTGGCTGCCCTGCAGTAGCATTGGCTCTTGTCTGCGCTTGTGCGGCATCTGTATATATTGACTTCCAGTCTAAATATTGCCCCATAGTTAGACAAGCCTTAGTCACACTCATCCAGTCAGAAGGTGTCATTGCGTGATAGGCAAATCTTTCTAACAAGGCTTGAGTGAACGCTGCGCTCACTCCATAAGGACGTACTGCCTCTGCCAGGTCTTTTATTTGCTTATACCCTATTGGTTCGTGATATCTCGCTTGTGTATTGGGATCCTCAAATACTGGGAAAGCGGCAGCTACTTTCTTCCAGGTCTTAGGCTCGACAAAACTTACTTGAGCCTGTTTCTTTGGACCCGCAAACTGAGGATTATAAGGAAGGGGTGGTGCCGAAGCAGTCACCCCACGAGGCCCGTATCTCTCTCGTTCATATTGGGCAGTGGCCTCCTCTAGATCCTGTTCTTCCTCAGAACTTAGTTCTTCTCTCTGACTTGCCTTCTCGGACTCTGAGTCACTAGAGCTCTTAGCGAACTCATCGAGTACCGGATACAATTTCTTTTTTTCTTTTTCTTCCTCTTTTGTTCCTTTTTGTTTCCTTTTCTCTTTAGGCCTTTTCCCTTTTTCTTTTTCCTTTTCCTTCCTTTTTATGTTTTCCTCCCCTTTCTTTTGAATACCTTCTGATTCTGACAGACTGTCCTCATGATTAGCTAGCATTCTTTTGCCATTGCTACCTGGTCGACTTTCTGCAAGAATCCTAAGATGGTCTGTTCTGAGATTTTCAGTTTACGCTGCCTGAGGAGCTCTTGCAAAGGCTTGAGAAGGT
>CAJRSG010020358.1:0-11185 GCA_907169655.1 Acomys percivali | reverse complement strand
CATGGCAAGTAATAGTGACTTGTATTTATTTCATTCTATTTGAGTAAATCTGATTTACTGCTACTATCTCCAAAGGGCACTTACCAAAATACATCCCTGGTCCCCTCAGACCTGCTAGAGCACCATGCTGTTAGTCCACTCCTAAGGTAACAATGAGAATTATGACAAGCTACAGGCAGAAAACCAGGCATGCTGTACCAGCTCTGAACCAAAGGATAGAGGGTGATGTTGAGAGTTGTGAAAGTCATGCGAGAAACAAACGCTAGTTTCAGGCCATGGACAAGACTGGGGCTATAGCAATGGGTGAGATTGAAGAGCAGAAGCTCGATTTTGTCTATACCTACTGGGGCCCCAGGATAAAAAATGAAAAGCAACCCAGGTGCTGGCTTATGGCATACAGTCTGAAGGATGTGCTGCATCCTTGCAATTACTCAAAAAGGAATAAACAGGGAGCTTTGTGTCAGGAAGCCGGGAGGAAGTGCCAGGTTCCATTACGTCTTCTACAAAGCCTGAGAGGAGGAACCACAGAAAGGTTGGATGTAATTTTCCTCCCAGACTTGGAAACAGCTCCCTATTTCCCAGGGAATCTGTCCTGTGTTGTAGTGGGAGACTCCTTCCTTGTGGTGAAGTGCTGCCCAAGTCACGAGACAATAAGGAAGGGAATGTTTTCCTGTCTGAAATTTGATGAGAGGATTCATTAGAAATGCTGTTATAGAAACTAATAAAGTGATGGATGACTTCTGTCACCTTTCCTTCTAATAGTTGTTTAATGTTGGAGAAAGCAATTATTTGTAATCCATCTTGATGTTGTTGGTAGCCAAGTGTACTCCGTAGAGAATAATGAGTGTACTAGTTATGGTGAATTTCTCAGGGGAGAGAATATAAGTGAGTTGATAAGTTAGAGGATTTTAAAGAATTTTGCCTCTAGACTGTAAAAAAAAAAATCCCCCCATCAGTCATTCCAGGTAGTGTATGTATCTCAAGCATTAAAAGTAATATTCCTTTGTCTCTAAGGAGACATAGGTCTATTTGAGTTGTGTACTTGGAATATGCATATGTGGTGTCCCTGAAGATTCACAAGCTGCATACAGAGACAGGAAAAACATGTTGTTTCTTAAAGCTTATAATTTTTAGCAATATAAGCTAAGTGAAAAAACAATCATTTTTAAGGCTGTGCCACTATTTATTACAACAAGAAGCTGAATACATTAAATGAAGTTCAAAGCTAATCAGTGTTGTTGAGGGTGGGGGACAAGGAATGCCTTGCTTAAGAAAATGTCCTAATTCCTCTTGCCCAAGAGGCTCATGATGAGAGAAATCTTAAAGTATTCGCAGACTCCACCAAAACAGCCAATCGGTTTCTAGAAAACCGAAAGACTTAATAATTTGTAATTCCTAGAATTAAATCTCAAAGATTCATATTACTTCTTAGTTTCTACTGGTTAAGTATGATTGTTCTGTTGTTGTATTCACATAGGTTTCGCACTCTCTATTCTACCCTATCACATCCCTTGAGGCTCTTTCTGCTATTGATAGGGAGCATTCTGCCTGAGGAGCTATCTGGTCAAAGCCAGTTAATCCCAATGGGTGAGAATAAGACCATTACGACAATTTTTGAGGCAAATCTGAAGAAGTTTTATTAAATACTGGCCAGTACAATGAGAACTGTCAGGTCCATGCCTGGGATCCCCAGAGAGTGGGGTTGGTGCTTATAAAAGCAAAACCCACAAGACTACGTACTTTCCATTTTGCCCAATCAGGGGCAAGCATACATCCTGATGTACTTCCCTGCCTACATAATCTCCTGCTTACATGTGATCAAACGCATCCTATGCAGTTGGGGTAAGCAACCATGTATACAAAAATGAAAACACGTGGTTTTCTATCTTACATGAACAACAACAGCCCCTTGCATTCCATGAGGTTATTGGGCTTTGGGAAAGTAGGTCATACAGATTTATCTGTCCTTGGGCAAGTAGGACTTAAAAGTTAGAGGCATTTTGTTTTACAGCTCTATTAAGCACAATAATGTAAACGTGAAACATAACCTTAGTCATCACTAGCCAAGTTTGGAATAGTTCACAGAAGTACCCGTGTCATTGATTTCGAGTGACAGGAAAGGGTTAACACTCAGTTTTTATTCTCTTTAGAAACAAAAACCCAGATGGTTATGTAGGGATAGCAAACTGTCATCCCACCCCCTAGAAGGCTCAGTACTTTTAGTCCTTAAGACAAGGCGACTATAGACAGACCATCAGGAGAAAAGAAGCCTAAAAATACATTCACACAAACTGGCATAATAGTCACAGAATACGAAACTCAAAGAAGGATCTTTACTCCAACCTTAAAATTGTTCAGAATAGAGAGAAGATGGATCTGTCAGCAATATAAAAAATAATAAGTGACTCTCGGGGGTGCTAAACAGGCAAGAGAAACAGACAGTGGCCCGGGGCAGAGTTCACCTGATGAAGAGTGTCAGTCT
This sequence comes from Acomys percivali, assembly GCA_907169655.1. Lineage (NCBI taxonomy): Eukaryota > Metazoa > Chordata > Mammalia > Rodentia > Muridae > Acomys > Acomys percivali. The sequence continues at coordinate 8,703 of CAJRSG010020358.1, read as the reverse complement.
AGTTTTTCTTCCTATAAATCATTCTTCAGAGGTATCTAGACTCCAGGTGGACAAGGCAGCTTCAAAGAGAAGCCTGACCTAGGCTTTGTGAGATAACAGGACAAGGCATAGTTTGAAGTCCTTACTAGAGTTTTTTACAACAAATACCTGAGCTCCATCAGCCCCAACAGACAGGGGTCAGCAACCCATCCTCAATATACCACCTAAAGGGACAAATGCTAGTGAAATGCCGAGACGGCTTTCTGTAGTGTGGCGATGTTGGGAAGAAGAATAGATAAAGAGATGTGGGAAACTCAAGTCCATCTTCAGAGTGTTGACATGGGCTTTAAGTTTAAATATTGAAAGAATTGGGGCATGGGACAAGACAGGTGCACAATTGATTGGACTTAATCAAGGTGTGGTCTCCTTGATCATTGTCTCAATTTTATTATGCAAGTTAACCAAAGAAATCAAATTTCTGTCATCATTTAAGCTCTCATCAAATCAATCTTCCTGAATTGATGTCCTGTCCTGTTTCCTTGATTGGGGGCCTCCTTCATGGCCAGCCAACCTCATACTAGCATACAACATTCTGCATAATAAAACCTTAGCCAGCTTTTCCAGTCCTCCCTTTCCCCAAATGTCCATTACCTTCAACCAAAAGAAATAGACTGCAGCTTCCCACTGCCATATATGTTACTCATATTGCCTACAACAGGGATTAGCAAACACCATCCCCTGTCTACTGAAACTAACAAAAGTCTTGCTTAGTATTGCAGCTCATACTAAATTCTTCTTCATTCTTTGTCCCTTTGCAGTCAATTGTTGAAATATTCCCTTTCATTAAGAAACCTTAGGCATGCCTATTTAGGGCTCTCTCAAGCTTTCAGTATTCTCCATGTACTAAAGTTATATATCTCGAGTTTTACTAAGCTGAAAGCTCTTTGGGGATAAGGACTGCTTCATACATATTATATATGCATATATGTATAAATACGTGTGTGTATATATGTGCATATATATGTATATATTCTCCCTTCCAGAAATAGCAAAATAAGATCTAGACAAAATTAACTTGTGATCAAATTCAGTTAGAATCAAACATAAGCCATTTCCTGGCTTTCTGAAAATGGAAAGTTTGCTTTTTTCTTTGCCAGTGACTCAGTTTATGCTGCTCTACTGAGCTTTCATAGGGCAACAGACCCAGGACACAGTGTAAGGGGAAGCTGGAAGTTGAATAAATTCAGTGGTTCTGTTTAGCATTCTCTTTGGCCAGACTGTCCCTATGGATTTTGTCCATTCATTAATTGTTATTTGTTACTTTATTGTGTTGGCTGAGTTTACAACTGTACAAGAAGAAATATGTGATGCCTCTGTGTCACCTATCATGAGGGTGACAGCAGGCACTTCTAGATAACAAGAAACAAACATAATACATGTATTCAGAATTTTATATGGCTTGGGAGCTTCAGAAATAAAGGCTGAAAGTCCCCAGTGTTGGGCTTCGAACCCGAGACAAGAGGCTGAGGTGTCTTTTTTAACCAAAGCAGACCTGACCTCCAGCTTCTCCCAGTGTCCCTAGGTCCCTACCTGCTGCAGGACACAGCTGGCATACCCTGCCCTCTACCCTGCACTCTCCATCCCAGGGCCAGGGCTTCTCCTCTTCCAGAGGCTCTTCACTGTATAATCCAGACCTTTGGGTTCCATCTCTCTTCCCCTCTCTCTCCTTCTCTCTGCATTGCTTTTCTCTGGTTTTCTTCTCTCCTCTGTCTCCTGCTTCATTGCTGCTCCCCTGGCCACATTCCTTGGGACTGGTGAACTTGCAGAGCGCAGCTCCCCAATACATCTGCATGTATATACTTTAACTTGTATTAAATCAGCCCATTTTGAAACATCAAGCATTTTTTTATCAAAAAAGGTAACTGTTATTCAATACTTAGGTCCAATACACATTGGAGAGTTGTATAGCAATGTGATTAGACAAGGTAACATTTCCTGACATTGGGCTGAGGGAGAAAACCTAACAAGCTTTTCTATTCAGACACTTTTCGACCTCCTGTATAGATGTTTTTAGAGAAGGACCATTCAGAAATGAGAATCTCCTAGGATGAAAAGAAAACATAACTTTTCTAGTGAAAGAAGCATTCTGGTCACCATGACCTGTCTTGGAAAACAAGAATTCTGATTTTTCTTACCTCATTTGTAGGAGGAATAAACGGAAGATGGGCAGGTGAGAAGGCAGAAACACTGCTTCTCAGATTCTTCCCATATTCAGTTCATAGTTCTCAACATGTCAAGGTAGCATAATCTAAGGACTTAAGTTCAGAACATTGATACTATATAAAAGAAAGAATCTGCTACTCTCCATGTGTGTAATTGATTTATATATTCCCTTAAATATTCCTATGAATATTTATGTTGGAATTTAAGAATTTAAATTCTGAATCTGTGACATTAGAAAGCTTACCAAGCCACATACTCTGAGAGTACTTTCAGCTGTGTGGTAAAATACAAAAAAAAAATCTTGTAGAAATTATGACCTACTTTGGTACTATAGAAGGGAAGACATGACGAGCACTGTTGAACATGTCCGAGTGAGTGAGACAAAAACCATGATAAGTGTGGTTGTGCATTTAATTTAGCACATGCAGGCCACTTCTGTTCAACCAATAAGTTAAGGGTAGAGTATCTCCTTCAGACAGGAAACAAACCTAATAAGTGGCCCAAAGAGAGAGAAAGGCTTTCAGATGGTCACAGAAGACCTGCTGTGTTTTCAGATAACTTTCAGGGGAAAAAATATATCCATCAGTGTGAAAATCCCATGTTCTTGACAAACCCAACAAAGGGAAACAGACATCTACACATATGGTGAGTCAAAATATCAGGCCTGAAAAATATACAATATGGAAACTTTTCTCACATAGCGAAAAACATTTTGTTATACTGAAGAAGGAAACCCACAGCTAAAGCCTAGAATACAGTACCCAGGTTCTAAGGCCCCACAATAGCTCATTAAGCTTTGCTCATTCAACACCTTTTCTAGCCCAAAGTTTAAATGCTACCACAATCCTCCTCAAGTTGTTTTTTGCTTGTGGTGTTTTATCACAGCAATAGATACTGCAACCTAGACAAATATTTGGTACCAGGATGGTGGGGTACAGCTGGGACAGACTTGACCATGTTGTTTTGAGGAGGATTGTGGTAGCATTTAAACTTTGGGCTAGAAAAGGTGTTGAATGAGCAAAGCTTAATGAGCTATTGTGGGGCCTTAGAACCTGGGTACTGTATTCTAGGCTTTAGCTGTGGGTTTCCTTCTTCAGTATAACAAAATGTTTTTCGCTATGTGAGAAAAGTTTCCATATTGTATATTTTTCAGGCCTGATATTTTGACTCACCATATGTGTAGATGTCTGTTTCCCTTTGTTGGGTTTGTCAAGAACATGGGATTTTCACACTGATGGATATATTTTTTCCCCTGAAAGTTATCTGAAAACACAGCAGGTCTTCTGTGACCATCTGAAAGCCTTTCTCTCTCTTTGGGCCACTTATTAGGTTTGTTTCCTGTCTGAAGGAGATACTCTACCCTTAACTTATTGGTTGAACAGAAGTGGCCTGCATGTGCTAAATTAAATGCACAACCACACTTATCATGGTTTTTGTCTCACTCACTCGGACATGTTCAACAGTGCTCGTCATGTCTTCCCTTCTATAGTACCAAAGTAGGTCATAATTTCTACAAGATTTTTTTTTTGTATTTTACCACACAGCTGAAAGTACTCTCAGAGTATGTGGCTTGGTAAGCTTTCTAATGTCACAGATTCAGAATTTAAATTCTTAAATTCCAACATAAATATTCATAGGAATATTTAAGGGAATATATAAATCAATTACACACATGGAGAGTAGCAGATTCTTTCTTTTATATAGTATCAATGTTCTGAACTTAAGTCCTTAGATTATGCTACCTTGACATGTTGAGAACTATGAACTGAATATGGGAAGAATCTGAGAAGCAGTGTTTCTGCCTTCTCACCTGCCCATCTTCCGTTTATTCCTCCTACAAATGAGGTAAGAAAAATCAGAATTCTTGTTTTCCAAGACAGGTCATGGTGACCAGAATGCTTCTTTCACTAGAAAAGTTATGTTTTCTTTTCATCCTAGGAGATTCTCATTTCTGAATGGTCCTTCTCTAAAAACATCTATACAGGAGGTCGAAAAGTGTCTGAATAGAAAAGCTTGTTAGGTTTTCTCCCTCAGCCCAATGTCAGGAAATGTTACCTTGTCTAATCACATTGCTATACAACTCTCCAATGTGTATTGGACCTAAGTATTGAATAACAGTTACCTTTTTTGATAAAAAAATGCTTGATGTTTCAAAATGGGCTGATTTAATACAAGTTAAAGTATATACATGCAGATGTATTGGGGAGCTGCGCTCTGCAAGTTCACCAGTCCCAAGGAATGTGGCCAGGGGAGCAGCAATGAAGCAGGAGACAGAGGAGAGAAGAAAACCAGAGAAAAGCAATGCAGAGAGAAGGAGAGAGAGGGGAAGAGAGATGGAACCCAAAGGTCTGGATTATACAGTGAAGAGCCTCTGGAAGAGGAGAAGCCCTGGCCCTGGGATGGAGAGTGCAGGGTAGAGGGCAGGGTATGCCAGCTGTGTCCTGCAGCAGGTAGGGACCTAGGGACACTGGGAGAAGCTGGAGGTCAGGTCTGCTTTGGTTAAAAAAGACACCTCAGCCTCTTGTCTCGGGTTCGAAGCCCAACACTGGGGACTTTCAGCCTTTATTTCTGAAGCTCCCAAGCCATATAAAATTCTGAATACATGTATTATGTTTGTTTCTTGTTATCTAGAAGTGCCTGCTGTCACCCTCATGATAGGTGACACAGAGGCATCACATATTTCTTCTTGTACAGTTGTAAACTCAGCCAACACAATAAAGTAACAAATAACAATTAATGAATGGACAAAATCCATAGGGACAGTCTGGCCAAAGAGAATGCTAAACAGAACCACTGAATTTATTCAACTTCCAGCTTCCCCTTACACTGTGTCCTGGGTCTGTTGCCCTATGAAAGCTCAGTAGAGCAGCATAAACTGAGTCACTGGCAAAGAAAAAAGCAAACTTTCCATTTTCAGAAAGCCAGGAAATGGCTTATGTTTGATTCTAACTGAATTTGATCACAAGTTAATTTTGTCTAGATCTTATTTTGCTATTTCTGGAAGGGAGAATATATACATATATATGCACATATATACACACACGTATTTATACATATATGCATATATAATATGTATGAAGCAGTCCTTATCCCCAAAGAGCTTTCAGCTTAGTAAAACTCGAGATATATAACTTTAGTACATGGAGAATACTGAAAGCTTGAGAGAGCCCTAAATAGGCATGCCTAAGGTTTCTTAATGAAAGGGAATATTTCAACAATTGACTGCAAAGGGACAAAGAATGAAGAAGAATTTAGTATGAGCTGCAATACTAAGCAAGACTTTTGTTAGTTTCAGTAGACAGGGGATGGTGTTTGCTAATCCCTGTTGTAGGCAATATGAGTAACATATATGGCAGTGGGAAGCTGCAGTCTATTTCTTTTGGTTGAAGGTAATGGACATTTGGGGAAAGGGAGGACTGGAAAAGCTGGCTAAGGTTTTATTATGCAGAATGTTGTATGCTAGTATGAGGTTGGCTGGCCATGAAGGAGGCCCCCAATCAAGGAAACAGGACAGGACATCAATTCAGGAAGATTGATTTGATGAGAGCTTAAATGATGACAGAAATTTGATTTCTTTGGTTAACTTGCATAATAAAATTGAGACAATGATCAAGGAGACCACACCTTGATTAAGTCCAATCAATTGTGCACCTGTCTTGTCCCATGCCCCAATTCTTTCAATATTTAAACTTAAAGCCCATGTCAACACTCTGAAGATGGACTTGAGTTTCCCACATCTCTTTATCTATTCTTCTTCCCAACATCGCCACACTACAGAAAGCCGTCTCGGCATTTCACTAGCATTTGTCCCTTTAGGTGGTATATTGAGGATGGGTTGCTGACCCCTGTCTGTTGGGGCTGATGGAGCTCAGGTATTTGTTGTAAAAAACTCTAGTAAGGACTTCAAACTATGCCTTGTCCTGTTATCTCACAAAGCCTAGGTCAGGCTTCTCTTTGAAGCTGCCTTGTCCACCTGGAGTCTAGATACCTCTGAAGAATGATTTATAGGAAGAAAAACTAGACTGACACTCTTCATCAGGTGAACTCTGCCCCGGGCCACTGTCTGTTTCTCTTGCCTGTTTAGCACCCCCGAGAGTCACTTATTATTTTTTATATTGCTGACAGATCCATCTTCTCTCTATTCTGAACAATTTTAAGGTTGGAGTAAAGATCCTTCTTTGAGTTTCGTATTCTGTGACTATTATGCCAGTTTGTGTGAATGTATTTTTAGGCTTCTTTTCTCCTGATGGTCTGTCTATAGTCGCCTTGTCTTAAGGACTAAAAGTACTGAGCCTTCTAGGGGGTGGGATGACAGTTTGCTATCCCTACATAACCATCTGGGTTTTTGTTTCTAAAGAGAATAAAAACTGAGTGTTAACCCTTTCCTGTCACTCGAAATCAATGACACGGGTACTTCTGTGAACTATTCCAAACTTGGCTAGTGATGACTAAGGTTATGTTTCACGTTTACATTATTGTGCTTAATAGAGCTGTAAAACAAAATGCCTCTAACTTTTAAGTCCTACTTGCCCAAGGACAGATAAATCTGTATGACCTACTTTCCCAAAGCCCAATAACCTCATGGAATGCAAGGGGCTGTTGTTGTTCATGTAAGATAGAAAACCACGTGTTTTCATTTTTGTATACATGGTTGCTTACCCCAACTGCATAGGATGCGTTTGATCACATGTAAGCAGGAGATTATGTAGGCAGGGAAGTACATCAGGATGTATGCTTGCCCCTGATTGGGCAAAATGGAAAGTACGTAGTCTTGTGGGTTTTGCTTTTATAAGCACCAACCCCACTCTCTGGGGATCCCAGGCATGGACCTGACAGTTCTCATTGTACTGGCCAGTATTTAATAAAACTTCTTCAGATTTGCCTCAAAAATTGTCGTAATGGTCTTATTCTCACCCATTGGGATTAACTGGCTTTGACCAGATAGCTCCTCAGGCAGAATGCTCCCTATCAATAGCAGAAAGAGCCTCAAGGGATGTGATAGGGTAGAATAGAGAGTGCGAAACCTATGTGAATACAACAACAGAACAATCATACTTAACCAGTAGAAACTAAGAAGTAATATGAATCTTTGAGATTTAATTCTAGGAATTACAAATTATTAAGTCTTTCGGTTTTCTAGAAACCGATTGGCTGTTTTGGTGGAGTCTGCGAATACTTTAAGATTTCTCTCATCATGAGCCTCTTGGGCAAGAGGAATTAGGACATTTTCTTAAGCAAGGCATTCCTTGTCCCCCACCCTCAACAACACTGATTAGCTTTGAACTTCATTTAATGTATTCAGCTTCTTGTTGTAATAAATAGTGGCACAGCCTTAAAAATGATTGTTTTTTCACTTAGCTTATATTGCTAAAAATTATAAGCTTTAAGAAACAACATGTTTTTCCTGTCTCTGTATGCAGCTTGTGAATCTTCAGGGACACCACATATGCATATTCCAAGTACACAACTCAAATAGACCTATGTCTCCTTAGAGACAAAGGAATATTACTTTTAATGCTTGAGATACATACACTACCTGGAATGACTGATGGGGGGATTTTTTTTTTTACAGTCTAGAGGCAAAATTCTTTAAAATCCTCTAACTTATCAACTCACTTATATTCTCTCCCCTGAGAAATTCACCATAACTAGTACACTCATTATTCTCTACGGAGTACACTTGGCTACCAACAACATCAAGATGGATTACAAATAATTGCTTTCTCCAACATTAAACAACTATTAGAAGGAAAGGTGACAGAAGTCATCCATCACTTTATTAGTTTCTATAACAGCATTTCTAATGAATCCTCTCATCAAATTTCAGACAGGAAAACATTCCCTTCCTTATTGTCTCGTGACTTGGGCAGCACTTCACCACAAGGAAGGAGTCTCCCACTACAACACAGGACAGATTCCCTGGGAAATAGGGAGCTGTTTCCAAGTCTGGGAGGAAAATTACATCCAACCTTTCTGTGGTTCCTCCTCTCAGGCTTTGTAGAAGACGTAATGGAACCTGGCACTTCCTCCCGGCTTCCTGACACAAAGCTCCCTGTTTATTCCTTTTTGAGTAATTGCAAGGATGCAGCACATCCTTCAGACTGTATGCCATAAGCCAGCACCTGGGTTGCTTTTCATTTTTTATCCTGGGGCCCCAGTAGGTATAGACAAAATCGAGCTTCTGCTCTTCAATCTCACCCATTGCTATAGCCCCAGTCTTGTCCATGGCCTGAAACTAGCGTTTGTTTCTCGCATGACTTTCACAACTCTCAACATCACCCTCTATCCTTTGGTTCAGAGCTGGTACAGCATGCCTGGTTTTCTGCCTGTAGCTTGTCATAATTCTCATTGTTACCTTAGGAGTGGACTAACAGCATGGTGCTCTAGCAGGTCTGAGGGGACCAGGGATGTATTTTGGTAAGTGCCCTTTGGAGATAGTAGCAGTAAATCAGATTTACTCAAATAGAATGAAATAAATACAAGTCACTATTACTTGCCATG
>CAJRSG010020355.1:0-10734 GCA_907169655.1 Acomys percivali | reverse complement strand
TTTTTTTTTCCAGCAGCACATTAAGAAGTGTCTTAGTCAATCTTCTATTCCTGTGAAGAGACACCAAGACCAAGGCAGCTCTTATAAAGGGAAGCACTTAATTGGAAGCTTGCTTACAGTTTCAGAAGCTTATTAGTCCATTATCATCATGGCTGTGGACATGGCAGAATGTGGCAGGTGCTGCAGCAGTAGTTGCTAAGAGCTGCATACTGGTCTGAGAGAGACAGACAGAGACAAAGACACAGAGAGACAGAGACACAGACAGAGAGAGACAGAGACAGAGACAGACACTCTCTGGTCTTGGCATGGGCTTTTGTTTTTTAAAGATTTATTTATTATTATGTATACAGTGCTCTGCCTGCATGTACACCTGCAGGCCAGAGGAGGGTATCTCACATTATAGATGGTTGTGAGCCACCATGTGGTTGCTGGGAATTGAACTCAGGACCTCTGGAAGAGCAGACAGTGCTCTTAATCACTGAGCCATCTCTCCAGCCCTTTGGCATGGGCTTTTGAAACCTCAAAGCCTACCACCACTGATAACTTCCTCCAAAAAGACCACACCTCCTATTCCTTTTAATCCTTTAGAATTGGGCCACTTCCTAGTGACTAAGCATTCAAATAATGTGCCTTTGGGGCCATTCTTATTCAAACCACCACAAGAAGTTTAAAAAGTGTAAAATAATTTGAAAACATATATAAGTCTATGTATATTTAGTATATAGTCTTTCAGTGTGTAGACAGTATGAAATCGTTATTGAGATGGTGTATTCTATTTTGCTTATCAGATATTCAAAATCTTCCCTCAAACTAGACTTGCTCATTGGCTATAAGCTCTAGGGAAATGGTTCTCTTTTTTTTCCTCTTTATCTTTCAATTGACTAGCATTGAAAAATGCATTTATAGTTATACTTATAAACTGTATTGTACTGAGAATTATAAGGACTCATAGTAAATCCAAATTAAACCAATAAACTTGAGCCTAAGAAAATATTGATTATTTCTACTATTTTTCCACTTTTTGAGACTAGCCTTTTGAGCCTTTCCTTTTAATTAGGAAAACCAAGGCTGATAGAAGTGCTTGTCTCATGTATATTAATTCTTGGCTTCAAGACTTAGAACACATGTGCATGTGTGCACACACACATACACACACACACACACACACACACATACACACAGTCCCGTGAACTGTAACACACTGTAACAATATTATTTAAAACTTGAAATCTATATTATATTACATCTTCATTGGAAATTACTTTCACCCTCATGCTCTCTTTATTTTATCTAATAAGTACACTGAGGCTCAAGGGGGGCAAAGTTAGCTAAGACATCAGAACTCACTGTGTGTGGTAGTACACACTGTGTTCTTGGCACTTGTTAGTTAGAGACAGGGGAATTACGGTAAGCAATCTTTGACTGACCAACAGTGAGTTCCAAGCCAATCTGGGCTACACAGCAAGACACTCTGCCAAAAATTAATAAAAGATAACAGAATTCTTTGCCTGGACCCGGATTGGGATGAAACATTACACTCTTCTTCATTCCATATATTTCAAAACAAACACACAAAAAAGACTATAAAATTGTTTAAAACATTTATTTTATTTACTTTTGTTGTTTTAAGACAGGAACAAATGTAGCCCAGGCCAGCCAGCGTAGCACTCACCAAGCAGCCAGAGCTGACCTTGAACCTTTGGTCTCCGTCTCCACCTCCTGGCCCTGGGATTACAGCAATGCCTCATCATGCCTGGTTCAGGCAGTGCTGAGGATAGCCCCCAAGACCCCAAGCATGCTAAGCAAGGACTCTACCACTGAGCTATATCCCTGGACTGTGCTTGCACGTTCTCAGCATCATCACCCCTGATGTTTTTTTATGTTTAGCTAGCAAACATTTGTTCTGCTTTTTGCCAAGTTCCAGGGTTACAATGTCTCCAAATGTTTAGACCATAATCCATAATGGGACTAATACAGAAAAAGTGTATCAGGTGTAGCTCCTTGAGAGTCAGAGGACCCTGGAAATCTCTGCAGGTCTTGAATTAACTGTGAAATCAGCAAACCAGGCAGCCACCAGTCAGGGGAATTTCCCATGTGAATAATTGACCAAGAATGTGTGCAGGGCCAGCTGTGAGGCAGGTGACGTTATGTCCTGGCACAGAGAAGGCATTGCTCACTGCCCTGCTTCCTCTTCTCCTAGCCTTACATTCTCGTGGATTTCCCACAGTCCCAGACTATGTAGACATTTCTTGTTCCCCTTCGAAGAACAGTTAATAATCTTCTACCAGATATATACAGTGAGAGCCTCTAAAACGATCTTTTGTTACCAGGAGAGCTGCTCATTGTCTGGGCAGTTGACATGCTAAGATTCTATATATGTCCAACTTCTAAAATAAAGTAAAAGAAAAAGCTAAATGAAGATAAAAATAGTTGATACACACACACACACACACACACACACACACACACACACACACATATATATCAGTCCTTAATACTTGAAAAGAGAAGTTCATTGAAACTTAAATCACTAGTAAGTGGGCTGGAGAGATGGCTCAGAGGTTAAGAGCACTGGCTGTTCTTCCAAAGGTCCTGAGTTCAAGTCCCACTATCCACTGGGTGGCTCACAACCATCTATAATGAGATCTGGTGTCCTCTTCTGACATGTAGGCATACATGTAGGCAGAACACTGTACGAATACTAAATAAGTAAATCTTTAAAAAGAGAGAAATAAAAAAAATCACTGATAAGTATATGAGGAAACACTTTAAATTAACAGCAAATAAAGCACTTTCTTTCCTCCAGCTATGCCTTCCTACCTCACTTCCTGGGTCTTTCTACCATATTTCAGCAAGAAGGCTCTTACGCTCTTACTGGATGCAGCCCTTCAGTGCTGGTACCCTTGGATACTGGTGGCTCTCACACACTCCCTAAACAGCTTACTTCTTCTTATAATTTACTGTGTGATTTGCTGTTATAGCCTTACAAAGCAGACTGACACCTACTGTGACACTAATCAAAAGAAAATTAAACCTCTGAGTTTTTTAAAAAGATATAAGCAGATACACAGACACTTCCCTAGAGATTATTTGTTCAATTATTCATTCAAGAGTTGTTTTTCTGTAGCCTGGGGCTATAGTTCAGTGGTGGATCCTTTGTTTAGCGTTCACATGACCTGGCTATTTATACCTTTAGCAACGCCTTTGCTGAGATGGATGGTCAATCCGTCATCTGTACATCTCTGTGTATCCACTTTGCCCATTCACTTTGTCATCAAACTAGCCACACCATTATTTAGAGCAAGAAGGTGGGAAGGAAGGAAAACAAGAAGAGAGAACCTCTTTGCTTAACTCTTACAACTCTTCCCATTCTGGTTACTTGGAAGGGACCAAATCGATGTATCTTTACTTCTAAAGGGGATTTCCTTTTTTGTATTAAGAGTAGTTCTTAAAAGTATATATTTAAACATTTTAGAACTTCCCATGTCATCCCCGTATTTACATAATTCCATTTACATATTTGCAAAGTAATTTTATGAGAAAGCTTTCTAGTTCTTTGAGTATAGGTATTACTGCCTTCATTTTATTATGTGTATACTATATTATTACATTATGCTATATTATGTGTTATACATATTACATAGACAATCTGAATCATGGGGTAACTCCTATGTCATGTCTCAAGTAAGCAGGAAAATTCAGAATTCAAACCTCAGATTTCAGTGTAGTTCCTGAGAGCAATATCTACATGTCAGGTACCTTCTGTGCAATAGGCCCTATGTTAAGCATGAAAAATGCAGTGATGTGTATAGTAGACATAGACACCCCTATGTGTAGCTAATGACCAAGAATTCTTCTTTATTCCACAAACTTGGACACAGGAAAGTGCTTCATTAAAGAGTAGAAAAGTAGGAAAGTTTCTTGAATCAAACTAAAGCATAGTGTCCAAGGGGATGAGGCATTGAGTTTCATCTTAAGCACAGTCTTTGTTTTAGAGATGGGGTCTTATTATATTATCCACACTTGGCCTTGAAATTCTCCTGTGCTCAAGCATTGTTCCTCTAGCCTTTGCAACTAAAGTGTACTTCAGTGGCTTTATGGACTACGTTTTCTTCCAAAATGCTGCTGATAACCCCCCTCAAAATCACATTAAATCTCTACCATACAGTTTGAGTCCAACCAGGCCATTCAAACTGGTAGAGGAGACTGGAGAAAATAATAGTAGATGTAGAGGATGAAAAAAAACCAGAGATGACAGGTTTAATACTAAAGGGGATATGGAAAAGAAGGAGAGAACAGAGGAAGGAGGAGAGGGAGGAAAGAGAAGGAATGGAAGAATAAGGAGGAGAGGGATGGAGAGGGAAGGAGGAAGGGTTCAAACTGATTTTGAAAAAGAAGAAGGAATGAGATTATGCATCCTATTATTTATGCACCAATCTCACGGTTTTCCCTTTAGCTCACCTGAGGTCCATGATGACTAAAATCTTAACTGAAGTGGACCATACAACTCTTGAAGTTGAAATATACTTATATTTACTAAGTGGAAGCTAGGCAGTATTTGTGTTATTATTTAATAGAAATAACAATAGTCTTGATTTTGTACTGACTTCTCATTTGTAGGAATCACTCTGGATGCTTTGTGTGTAAGTAACTCATGTGACCCTCATACCAACCCCAGCAGACAGGTTGCGATAAGGCCTATTTTTACAGATGAGGAAACAAAGTACAGGGAAGTTGTGTAAGTTGTTCCACTCACACGGATGGTAAATACGGAGCCCTGGAATAAACCCAGCCTTGTTTGAGTTGGAAGTTGGTGTTCCTCAAATCTAAGCTGTGCTCTGTACACATCTTGATCTCAATGTCCTTGTAGAGTGTCCAGTCATATTTCAAGTATAACGAGACCACAGATTGCATGTTTTATGCTTATTTTAGAGGCTTCCCTTTCAGAAAAGTAAAAAGGCAAAAGTTGTAAAAGACTCATTTCCCCTTCTTACTGGGCCACCTGACCACACAGACATGTGGCCTGTTTGTTTTCTACAAAATGAACCATTCAAAGTAAATTCATTCACAGGAACAGATTTGTCAAAGGCACTGTGGGAAGAAAAGCTATCAGTTTGCTATGCCTGTGTGTACTGGCTCACTATAGCATTATTTGCCATTAGCAAAATAAGTAGTTTCTGTTAGCTGGAATACAGTATTGAGATTGTTTTAAAACAATTTTAAAGAGTGCTTCTATAATGCCTATAACACAGGCTCCCATGTGTAAAAGAGCTGAGAACTTACCTAGGAGCTTTATGAAGGGTGTGTGTGTGTGTGTGTGTGTGTGTGTGTGTGTGTGTGTGTGTTAGAGAGAAAGAGAGAGAGAGGTGAGACACAGAGAGACAGAGAGACAGAGACAGAGAGAGAGATGAAATGTTGATTAAGGCCGATTTTTTTCCTACTGTATACATGCTAATATCTCTATGACTCCCAGATGGTAAACACATTTCTAGAAATTCTAAGAAACCATTCCATACCCTTCATTCATGGAATTCAAATTTCACACAATGTGTTAGGAAGGAATTAGATTCTTTAGTAATATATATTCTGTGTTTTCCTCATGCTGTGCTAGACAATGGGAACGTAGTGTGAACCTGTAGATAGTGTGTAAGGCTATTCTCTACAGACTAATTTGTAGCCTCTATGCTAGAAGAGCCTTGCCGTCACTTAAGGGGTAGACAGTACAGCAGAGATTTTCCTGAGTCCTTCCCACAGCCAACCACAAGAAACATAACCAACATCTGACATGCTTCACCTAGACCCAAACCAGGCCAACGTAGGAAGAAGAGCTACAGGTAGTTGAAAGCAGTTGAAAAGGGGGGAACTGTCTTACAGCAAGACAGCACTAAACAAGCAGACTTTCAACAAAACAGAAATGGAACGAAGTCAGTGTTCAAGATGGCGTCAAGCCTTTAAACACTGTAATTGGTGAGGGCATCTGGAGTCTTAGAAGATGATAAGCCAACTAAAAGAAATCTGCCACCTTCAAACGTACTTCATATTCAGATTCTTCAAAGAATTCCTGCAAGCTAATAAAACAGTTGAAAAGTGGGCAAAAAATAAAAGCAGGCAATTCTTCCAGTAAGAATTAGTCAGTAAACATGAGCATGTGCTCAGTAGGAAGAGGACTCAATTAGTCCTCGTAACCAAGGGAAAGATGAAGTGAGAGACTGTAATAGAGTACTAGGGCCTCATGTTAGTCCACTTGTACCAAGAGAGTCCTGGGGACTCTAACACGCTTCTGGCAGGATTATAATGTTTCACACGAGGTATATACCATGAACAAATAACTCTACAAGCAAATATCGACCCTAGAAAATATAGCTGCTACACACAGGAGAAAACATACCTACACAATGCACTCAATGACTCATTGCTTGTTCCAGAGAGCTCTGGAAATAAACTAGATAAGTATACACCAGCTGGGAGAGATCCACTCTGCAACAGCATGTACACACAGCAAAACATACTACGAACTCTTTTAGTTTTTATTTATCTATGGTGCTAGGGATTGAATTGGGGTCTTGTTCATACAGCACAGGCGCCACAATTGATCTACTTCCACAGGCCATGAAGAATTCTTTAAAATGTTACCTTAAGTATACTGGGTTGGAAAAACAGTTACAGAATAAGTCTATGTACTATGTGGGGTGAGGGGATGAAACAAGCCTTCATGTGACCAGTGCTGGCCTTCTACTGATTTGCTACATACTTGAATATGACCTCCTTAAATTTTGGTCCTCTTAACTTTGTTTCCTCGGTTCTAGAATTACAAATTTGCACTTCCATGTCTAGCCCAGATACTAATCTATAAAATATTTTTCAAAACGATATCATGAGGCTGAGGGTATAGTACAGTGATAGAAGATGTGCTCAGATGCATTAGCCTCTATGTTTGATCCCTGCTGACAGAGGGTTGCTGGGGAGTCTAGTTAACCACACATGATAGTATGCACCCAGAGCCCCAGATATGTGGAAGGCTCAGGATGCTAAAACCATTATACTCTGGGAATTGGAGTCTAGCCAGGGCAAAATAATGAGTCTTATATCCAAATGGGGGTCGGGTCGAATGCTACAAGTATTTTCTTTGGGGATGTTCAACAAACATGCTCTCTCTATAAAATGATAACAGTGGGCGTTGCTTGGGAGAGATAAAATCTGGGGATGGAAACTGGAGAGAGACTACCTGAAGATATAAATGGTTTTTAACTTAGTATTAAGCACATTTGGACACAAAGTGAAGCATCTAAATCAAGCTAGGGAGGGCTTCCGAGCTCCAACAGTTCTCTGTGCAGTCCAGGTGTTTTGAGATACTGATTAAAAAGTGAATTTTTATATTTGACTATGCTTTAAAATGGTTCCTTTCCATGATGCAGTATATTGTTTATTTTTATCCTGAAATTTGAACAGCCCATAATTTGAGTATTAGAAAGTGGGAAAAGTCAATGTGTAAGTAATGGTTGCACAAAACTGTGCAGCTGACTGTTGACTATTACAACACAATGAAGTACATATCGCAACATCTAATTCCAGATCTTTCTGTGCTAGTTCTCCATTGCCCTGAGAATCATAGCAAAAGGCAGGCACTTGAGACTGATTCTAAAGATGCAGTCAAAAAGAAAGTTGCTGTTCTTAGACCCAGACCTCGCAGCTGTAACTCACACAGCTGGAGTAAAGGCTGCAGAGTCAAATGCTTGCCAACTGTGAACTTGTAGGGTCTATTGGAATGACCCAGTAGGGGCGGGGTGGTTGCTTTGTTTACTTTTAAATAAAAGCATCTAAAAATAAGATCTACAGATAGACTGAAGCCCTTTAGCTTGTGTATTCTTGTTTGTTTTAATTATTACTAATTACTCTCCATTCCTGTATTGCAGTAGAGAAACACAGAATGTCATCGCACGTACCCAGCCTCCGTTCTGACGTATCCATTCTCCTGTGTTATTCATTATGAATTCAGCCACAAAACTGGAAACTTGCTTGTAGGCATCCACATCCAGGCCAATCTGCTCTTGTGGAAGTTTTTTGAGGATAACACCCCCAAAGGCAAAGATAGTTACAATCCTTCCCCAGTTAATGATGCCATCTTCAAATTCTTTTTCCATCACGTGATTGAATATTGCTCTGGCGGCATCTATGGACCCCACATGAAAACCATCCAAGTATGGCTTCAGATTGGTTTCGACTTCGTTTTGAACTGAGAGAGCAACTCTTTGTAGCACTCTGGATGTTCTGCTTGGAGCTGGTTCGAAGGTGGGTACCTGCAGGACATACTGGAGATAGTCCTCCGCCAGAGCATGGATGTATGTGAGCTCACAGTCAGTCATCTTCCCTGGCATAGCTGACTGGAGCTCTCCACTTGGAGGCCGAGCAGGCAAATAATACAAAGACGGGGCTCGGCAGGGGAGGGACCCATAATCATATCTGGAGGCTGCTGGAATTTCTGTTTGCATCATGTCGCAGTGTCCTTCCTTCTCGTCACTTCTGTGTGTGGGCTGCGTGTGAAAGCCAAAGTTCAAACTGTGAAGGAGGAAAATGTTTCATAGCAACACCACTTCCTCTTCCTCTTATAATTCAGTTAAAAAGTCAAAAGAAAAAAAAAAAAAGAAGATGTGGAGAAATAAGGTCTTCTTAAGTTGCTTGGAACTGGAGGTCCTTCAAAGTCCCTCCAGCAAGACTACACTTGAGATACAGATACACTAAGCTGAAAGGAGAAAAAAATTAGCTCCTTTCATACTTACAATTTCTGATAGAAAACAAGGTGGCTTTAAGCCCAACTTAGAACATATTCTTTTTTAAGTATTTATTTATTTTTATGTCTCTGCTAGAGTTTATGTGTATGTAACACATGCATGAAGCCAGAAGTGGGTATTGGATCCCTAAGAATGTGAGTGACAGGCAGCCTGGTGTGGGTGCTGGGACCTGAACCAGGGATCCCCTGCAGCTACAGCAGCAAGTGCTCTTAACTTCTGAGCCACCTCTGCAGTCCTTAATACATACTCTTAAATCACATACATTATCCTGTATCTGGGTCAGAAACCAGGGGAGAAATTAGGAGTACTGACCTTAGAGTCACAATGCTGGGACTCAGTTTTAGACAAATCCTTCTTCCTGTGGCTGTGGCCTGAGCTCTGTAAAAGGAAGCCATCTAGACTGACTTTAGAGGGCTGAGGTGGAGCTAAAAGTGATGACCTAAACACTGTGCCTGTCTCCGCATCTGGTGAGATGTAGGTGCTTTGTGATACTCCTCTTCATTTTCATAAATGGACAAGTGATGATTTGGTTTCTACGTCAGTCACTGCTCCAGCGAGTGCAGAACTTCAGGAGTCAAGAGCAAACCTATCATTTTGTTGGGCTTGGATAGCAACTCTGAGAGAAGCTTGGTAGAGATGGTGAAATTAGTGGCTAAGGCAACATTGCAGACTTTGGATTGGAGCTTAAATCTCCTCACCTAAGTATATAACAGTGAAGGCAGCTGTTGAATGCATGGAGATGGGGATGCCTTCACACTGAAGGGCCAGTGGTGGAGAAAGAGAACAATTCATATCCTTGAAAACAGCAAATACGTGTTTCCACTCCTTCATACATGCAGCAATTTTGATTCTTGAATCAGCATCTTATGAGCAACTACAGAAGAGAAAGCCGTTGTGACGTGTATTTATGATTCACTACTATAGAGCTGAGAAAGAAGGCAGGGAGGCTGCATAGAGTGCTAGGAAGTACAAGCTTGCAGTAGTCATGGAAACACACAAGAGTCATTGATTCAAACCCTCAGCTGATCTCTAGTGCAAAGTTGGTGGTAGGTTTAAAACCAGATCCACAGGTCCAACACGTTGTTCCTATCCAGTGACAGCCAGGCAGGACTGTGAAGTCACATTCCTAGAAAGCCAGTGTCCTTAGGCAGGAAACTTGTTATACAACTTTCCACAAAATGCAGAGTGTATTAACCTACTTCCGGAGAGCTGTGCAACCCTACATCTCATGCTTTTCTTTCTTCTTCACAAGGGCCGGTCCTCGCTTACTCTCTTGCAGCTTGCTGGTTTCTTCTGGCTCCCTCCCCATCTCCTCTCACAGCACCTCTCTCAGCTAATCTCCTCACATCTACTTAACAGAGAATCTTCTGTTTTGATTATCCATTTAGAGGATACAGTTCACACATATAGGACCACTGCTGTTCTCTAAAATTTTCCATGCAAAAGTCCTCTGACTATTTCTGTTAGCTCACAGAACCACAAGGCTATGGGAAAACTCCTTTCTGGCCTCTAATCAGATTTGAGCATCCTAAAGACCACCAAAATGATAGGAGGATTGTTTTCTCCTCTCTCACAATCTGATGATGCTTAGAATTTCAGACAAAATAATCAAAGAATGTGGCAGCACACATCCCAGCACTCGGGAGGCAGAGGCAGGCAGATCTCTGTGAGTTCGAGGCCAGCCTGGTCTACAAAGTGAGTCCAGAGCAGCCACGGCTACACAGAGAAACCCTATATCAAACAAAACAAAACAAATCAATAGTCTTCCATGGTCAAGGGCACCTTTCCTATATCTTCTTCTCGATCCATCTATTGCCTAAATCATGGTTGATCTCTGTTGACTAACTGAAATATACTTCCTTCAAAGCTAGGTCCATCTATATTTAGATTTTATATTTCTAAAATATTTGTCCAAAAAGGAGATGCACTTAAAACTTTTAAAAAT
>CAJRSG010020352.1:0-10100 GCA_907169655.1 Acomys percivali | reverse complement strand
TCTCTCTCTCTCTCTCTCTCTCTCTCTCTCTCTCTCTCTCTCTCTCTTGTACACGCACACACACACACTTACACACACACACACACTTTCAGATGCACGAATTCCTTTTAAGCATTACAAGATAGTTTGGAAGAAATGTAACTTTTTAAAATCCTGCTACTGATATAAAATGTACAATTACTTTAGCAAACAACTTCTGTTGCTTCTTAAAACCTAAACGTGTCCCCATCCATCAATACAATCGTTCAAATCGTAGGTACTTATCCAAAGAATAAAAGCAGGTGTCTACACAGATGTGCCTCATGTTCCTAGCATCTTTGTATTAGCTAGAGACTAGAAACTGTCAGGCATGGTGGTGCATCCCTAAGATTCTTAGCATCTCAGTTCTGGAGGATTTGTAAGTCTTAGGCCAGCCTGGGTTACAAAACAACCCCAACAGAGAAAAACCTGTGAGTGACAAATGTCATCAGGTGGGCAGATGAGCAAGTTGTTGGGTATTCACACAGTGTCAAAATTCCACTCAGAAATAAAAGTAAATGAGGGCTAAAACATGTGTGAATTTCAAAATTACTATGTTGTGTCAAAGAAATAACACATGCATGTGCCTGTACACACACACACCCCGCACACACATGTGTGCACACAATATATATATATATGATATATATATATATATATATATCCATTCAATTTAAATCATGACTTGCTGTGACAAAACAGGTGAGCATCCACTTAGTGAGTTGGATGAGAGAGATCCTGAATGGACAGACTCTGGAGCATTGTCATCATGTTCACTGTCTTGATTGTGGTGATGACTTTTTTTTTTTTTTTTTTTTTTTTGGTGTTCATAAATGTCAGCACTTGACTAGTTGTACATCTTAAACATGTACAGCTTGTAGAATATTAATTATATTTCAATAATGTTATTAAGAAAAGCCTTTCATATAAAATGTTTTTGAGACAGGATCATCATGCTGTCCAGATGCCCTTGCCTCAGCATCCACCTGCTTCAGCTTTCTAAACAGTAAGATGACCATCAAGCACCATTGGTATCTAACTTCAAATCTACCAATCTACCACCTTCTCTCTCTCCCTCTCCCTCCTTCCCTCCCTCCCCCCTCTCTCATACACACACACACACACACACACACACACACACACACACACACCTCCTTTGAGAGAGGGTCTCTGTGTTTAGTTTGGCTGGCCTGAAATTCTATGAAGTCTAAATGTTCCTCAGACTTGTAGCAATATTCCTGCTTCTGCCTCCTGAGTGCTGGGATTATAGGCATTGTGCCTCCATACTTAGATTTCCAAATATTTTTAATGATGCTGTTCCAATGGGGATTTTAAAAAAACTAATCACTGAAGAGTCAAAGTAGCACATACATATTATATTTTAAAGAAGATATAAAAATATATATCAAAGAAGAAATATAATGCTACAAGGGGGTACCTGGTGGGCCTATGTCAAGGTGTGCCCTTGAGTAATGATAGGGGGCAGGCCTTTTTATTAGGCTGCACACACTTGGCACACCTGGTGGGGTGGCAGGTGATCACATAAACAATTGCTAGGTCCCTGAGGGCAGGCCATTAAGATATGCTAACAAGTAGTAAATCTTAAAGTCCAGGTTTAGAGCCTGCAGAGATGGCTCCTCGGTGGTCGCAGAGGACCTGGGTTCAGTACCCTGTTGGGCAGCTCACAACTGCCTGTAACTCCAGCTCATGGGATTTGTACCCCTACAGCCACTCATGTGTGTGTGTGTGTGTGTGTGTGTGTGTGTGTGTGTGTGTGTGTTGTGTATGTGTGTGTTTATTGGTAAGGCAAAAACATCCACTAATCTAGAGAAAACTTTCTTTTTAAAATGATAAGGCTACTTTCTCCTCATTTATACAAATACATTGAATGAAAATAGTAAGGGGTTGAAGTTCACTAATTATAATTTTGTAATGTTTTGACATTTAGAATCATGTTAGTATTTTATATATTCAAAGAATAAAGTAGAGTCAACCTGAAAGAACGAATGTAAATATCATCCTTAAGCACTCTCAAAAAAAGTACCAATTAGTTGCAAAAGGAAAATAAAATATCAAAGGAGAATGCTAGCTCAAGATATCATAACAAAGGGACCTAAGAATATCAATAAAGAATAAACATGCAGGATAGCTCCCATTATGTACTTCAATGACAAAACAAAACTCACTTAAAGTAGTCTTTCTGCCAAGATTGCATTAGTGAGTCCTAGGGAGACGACTTAGCAGGTCAGAGCAGTTACTACGCAAGCCTGAGGACCTGAGTTCAAGTCTCCTGTAGCCACATTAAAATGCAAGCATAACCACATATATGCCTCTAACTAATGCTATAGGGGGTAGAGACAAGAGAATGACTGAGGCCTATGGCCTGTCAGCCTAGCTCCAAGGAAAAAAAGTAGAAAGAAGTGATAGAGCAGGAGAAACAGTGCCCTCCTATGGCTTGTGCATTAGTTAATTTTCCATTGCTGTGACAAAATATCCCCACAAGAAGCAAGTTAGGAAGAAAGGGGCTTGTTTTGGCAGACACTTTCATCACACAGGAGAAGGCATGGCAGCAGGATAGGAGGCTGGCCTTGGATCCAGAAAGCTGCCTAATTGATCTCATTTCATCCACAGGCAGGAGAGAGAGAAGGGGGGGGGGGAGATGGGGGATGGGGAGGAAGAGGGTTGGGGGAGGCAGGAGGAAGTGAGGAAGTAAGGCCAGGCTACAAAACCTCAAAGTCCCACCCAAGTGACCTGTTTCCTCCAGCAAGGCTCCACCTCTTAAAGATCCATAAAAAGTCCTTTCCTATGAGTGCCACTGACTGCAAACCAAATGTTTTATAGGGGACAGGTCTCATTTAAACAACAACAGCTTCAGTGTGTGTGCACAGAAACACACACACACATCACACATGTACTCATGCATACACACAATCAATCAGGAAACAGGCTTTTTTTTTTTAAAGTGCATTAACTAGATGGGAGCCGTGGCACATGCCTGAAATCCCAGCACTTGGGGAGGCAGAGGCAGGTAGATTTCTGTGAGTTCGAGGCCAGCCTTATTTATGAAGCTAGTCCAGGACAGGCAAGGTTACACAGAGAAATCCTGTCTCAGAAAACAACAACAACAACAACAACAAGAAACAAGTACATCAATTGGCTGTCACCCACAAGAGACACTAGGTCAATCCAGATCACGGGAGATCATGAAATAATAACAGGTTAGTAGTGTTTAAATGCCAGGTTTATGAGAACAAAGAGTGAGGAAACTCCTCCAGAATAAAGAGGTGCGATGAAGAGAATTGCACTCCGGATTAGAAAACACAGCTCTCATAAAGGACACTAGTAGGATAATAGATGAAATCAAAACACAATTGATTGGATAACAGGATTACAGCACTGTTTGCTTTCCTGTTTGACAGCTGCCCTGTGCTCATGTGATAGAATGTCTTCAGAAATAACTATGCGTGAGTAAACAAACATGACACGATGGGTCTTACTATCAAAGGAAGCGGGGAGGGTTGGCACACTGTTTACTGTAAGCAGATCTGAGCAAGTATGCATGGAAAAATCAAGCATCATTTTTGTAGCTTTTAAAGAAAAACTGGGCCGCTATGACAAAGGAAATCTTAAAACTTACCCTGACAACTGTCCTGGTGCTCAGTACAGATGCCTGGAGGTTTGCATGTGACAGCCCCCCCATTGGCTCATTTGATTGAGCTCTTGGTCCTCAGCTGTTGATGCTATTTTGAAAGGTTGTGAGGTCTTTAGGAAGTACATCTTGCTGGAAGAGTGAACCACTGGGAGTGGACCCTGAGCTTTGATCACCCAGCCTTGCTTCCTGTCCCTGTCTCTGTTCCTGACTGCTCACAGTTTGAGTAATTGGCTCACTTCTGGCACCACTTCTTCTCCAACATGGTTTTGGAGGTGGGGAGGGTGTAACTATGAATCCAAATAATCCTGCCCTTCCTAAAGTTGCTTCTTGTCACAGGTAGATGGCTGCAAGGAGAAAAATGGTAACTGTAATGTTGCTGGTTTTTTAGAGCACAATGGTTCTTAGTCCCTAATGCTGTTTATTATGTTAATTATGAATCTCTTTTTATAAAAAAAAAAATCTTCAGCTACTGGGGACATGAATCTTTGCTATTTTGTACAATCAAATAGCTATTACGTTCTAGGCCTAAGGAGATTAAAAAATACATACTCTCTTAAAAATTTATTTCATTTTTATTTATGTGGATGTATGTGCTTTTGTTTGTGGGTATGTGCACATGAAGCCAGAGATGTCTGGTCATTTGATAGATTAAGGGTAGTTGTGAGTTGCCTGATTTAGGACCTGGGAAACAATCTTGCATCCTTTACAAGGACAGTGCATGCTCTTAACTGTGGAGTCATCTCTTCAGCCCCATAAATATTCTTGAGTGAGTGAGCGAGCGAGCGATTAAGTGAGTGAGTGAATGAATGAATGGGCTGCATAGTCACACTTCCTGTGCCTAGATCCTTGGTCTTTCTTATTTGATAAGTGACTAGAGTTCTATGGAATTCAACTCCTAAAGAATGTTTCTTTCAGGGACTAGAGAGATGTCACAGGAGTTAACAACACTTGCTGCTTTTGCAGAGGACCTGGTTATATGTGTAACTCCAAACCAAATGGGTGTTCTAAGGTTTTAAACTGTAGTATGCTTGCCTGCATTGCTAGGGAATTGGGGGGGGACAGATTTCAAAATTGGGACATTATAACATTTAAAATACCTAGTTTTCAACAAAATAAAATGAGGTATGCAAAGAAATAAGAGAGTATGACTCACAAACTGGGCCAAAAAAGAATTGAATAAACATCATCCCAAGAGGATACCAGTTAGATCGACTATTTTAATTATACTCAAAATTATAAACAAAGCCTTGTTTAGAACATTAAAGGAAACCATGAGACTAGAAAAATAAGTACAAACATATCAAAGAACGTATGCATACAACACACAACACAGACGCACACATACTAAGGACATAGAAATTATTTTTTTAAAAAGGAACCAATTAGAAGTTCTGCAGTTGAAATGTGTCCTTAGAAAGATGGAAATTTCACTCAAGAAATTTGAGTGAATAAAAAGAAAGTCTTGACTGCGAAGATAAGTTAACTGGGATTACATAGACTGAAAAAGAGAATGAAGAAAACCACGTGGAGCTTAAGAGACCTGTGGGACACCATGAAACATTTCCAGGCAAACATGCATAAGGAAAATCCCAGAAGGAGAGAAAGAAAAGGGTAAAAGGAATAGTCAAAGGAAAAGCTCCAACCTTCCTAAATGTGATGAAAAACATGAATCTATATTCAAGGGATCAATATGTACATACCAAGCTCAGAGATGCCTATGCCAAGATGTACCATGCTCAAATGGTTAAGGTCCAAAGACAGTCTTGAGAGCAGCAAGATCGGAGAGAGTTGCCATGTACATGGGATCTTCCATAAGATTAAGAGCTGATTTCTAAGTAGGAGCTCTGTAAACAAAGCATAGTGGGTTCACTTATTCAAGGTAGGTGCTAAATAGAAAAAAAAGGGGTAGGGGTTGTCAACCAAAAACTGTAGGACTGTCTTTAAAATACAATGGAAACGTTAAGGAATTTCCAGGTTTAAGATAAAAGTATAAAAGAATTTGTCATAGATAATTCTCTGCAAGAAATGCTAAAAGGAGCTTTCCAATTTGATATGAAAGCATGAGATGATAACAGAAATCCACATGGAAACAACAAACACACAGGCAAAGGTGACTACAATTTAACTACAAATACCCCATTTTTGTTTGTAACTCCCCTTTTCTGTTGGATGAGTTAGAGACAACTTCATAAAGTACTAATTAAGACCCCATGTTGAAGGGTACACACCCTGTGGACATGTCTTGAGGCACTCTCATGGGGACATGGAGCTGTAGGGATCATATTTTGTGATACTCTGGAGCTAAGTTGGAGCTATTTATAACTAACTAAATTGTTACAATAGAGATGTCACTTGTATCCTTCAGGGCCAATAATGAGAAAATTACATTAAATGCAGTTTTTAAGAAGTAATCAAAATGACATATTAGAAAATATCCATTAAAACCAAATAAGACAGACAAGGAAGAACTGAGGGAAATATGACCAAAAGAAGAAAAATGATTAAAGTCTTTCCTTATTATGAAGACTCTAAGCCAGGCCTACTCTAATATTCAAAATACTCTAAAAATACAATCTAATATTTAAATGCACAAAATATATAAATAACCATCATCATGCAAAAAAAAAGATAATCATAGATGTCTCTAATAAACACATGGAAAAATTTCAGTCTTTAATTATCAGAGAGGCATAAATCAAAACCATAACAAGAGGTCATTTCATACACATTTGGATATCTATAATTAAAATGAAGAAAAGAAGAAAGGAGCTACAAGGGTTGAGGATGGTCACAAGTTTTTGATGTGTCTGGAAGGATGAAAATATGGGCTAATCAGTGTGAAAAAGCATTTAGACAGCTCCTCTTGTGACAAATGGCATCGCCACTCCAAGGTCTGTGTCTGTAGTGGTGTGAATGAGAGCATCTCACATAGCTCCGGGCTTGCTTCATGCTATTCATGGAAGTTTAGGGTCTAAGTGTGACCTTGTTGGAGGAAGCTTGCAATGGTGGGGGTGGAGGAGTGGGGGGATGGGGGGCAGTGGGGGAGAAGGCTATGAGAGGTAAAGCCTCATGCAACATCAGTGTGCTCTCTCAGCTCTTGCTTATGGTTTGAAGATGTGAGCTCCCAGCTCTCCACTCTTGCCTCCATGCTTGCTGCCTTCCATCCACTGCCATGTTTTCTCTGCCATGATGGCCTCTTATTTCTCTGAAACTGCACGGCCAAATACACTCTTTCTTCTATAAGGTGCCTTGGTTATGGCGTTTTATTACAGCAGCAGAAAATTAATAGATACAGTATTCAAAATAATTTAAAATACAATCCAAACAAAAAATATCTCTACATAAGCCCATAGCAGAATTATTTGTACATGTTTAAAAAAAAAAAAAAAGAAGAAGAAAAGAAAAGAAAAAAGAACAAAAAAGAAAAAATAAAAACAAAAAACCCAAGGGTTCATGAAGTGACAAATAGATAAATATATATTACTTATTCTTGGAGTGAACACTGACACGTGCTACAGCGGATGAATCTTTGGACACATGCTGAGGCAAAGAAGCCAGTGTCAAAAGGTTACCTGGGCATGCTCACAAAAAGCAAAGCCATTCAAACAGCAATCACTTCGACGGTACCAGAAGCTGAGTGGGAAGGAGAGTGAGCCCTAGGTGCAAGTGGAGTTTCACTTGAGAATAATGGAAAATTCTGAAATCAGTGCTGAGGACAGGAAAATCTGCAAATGTTAAAACTTTATCCTACCTGCATTTCATGTCAGTTATTTTTTAAAGAAAGAAATAAAGAGG
Source organism: Acomys percivali (assembly GCA_907169655.1). Lineage (NCBI taxonomy): Eukaryota > Metazoa > Chordata > Mammalia > Rodentia > Muridae > Acomys > Acomys percivali. The sequence goes on along the minus strand of CAJRSG010020352.1, from coordinate 2,635 downwards.
CTCAACACAAGACCTACAGTGTAAGCTAATCTGGGCCCGTGGGGGCTCACAAAGACTAAACCACCAACCAAAGAGCTTGCATGGGCTGGACCTGGATTGTCTACACGTTTGTAGCTGACCTGCTGCTGGGTCATCATGTGGGTCCCCTAACAGTGGGAGTAGGCTGTCTCTGACATTGCTGTCTGCCTTTGGAGCCCTTTCCTCTAGCTTGGCTGCCTTGTCTGGCCCCAGTGGGAGAAGATGCTTAGTCTTGCTGTGGGGTGCCAGAGTGGGTTGGTACCCCTTAGGGGCCTCCCCTTATCTGAGAAGGAGGAGATGGGGAAATGAGGGGAGGGGGCATAGGGGCGGGAGGAGAGGAGGGAGGAGGATGGGATCAGGCTGTAAAGGGATTAAAATTTGAGGGGTGTGTGTATCAAATGCAATAGTGAACATCATTGTGGAAGTGCAACTAATATTAGCTGATGACTGTCTTCCAACTGCCCTTTCAAACAGTGGTCAAAGGCACACACCACTGCTCAGCAGCCATCTCCCATTGGCTTGCCTACTTAATGCTGCGCTTCTGGGAAAGGGGTCTTTCAGGCACTGACTACAGCAGGGGCAGGAGGAAGTGGTGTCTGGCAACACCTCACGTGAGAGGACCTGGTATACAGGAGATGGCAGGCTTGTTGAGGCACTTCTGTAAGGTGAAAAGCCTATGGTTAGTTTAGGTCAGTGCTAGCAGTGTGTTATAGCAGTGTGTTACAGCAGTGTCGCCAACTTCACAGTGATCTCAGGGAGAGAACCTTTGTGAATGGGCTTTCCTCTCCTCCGGTAGAACGGAAGTGGGGGGGTCCCTGGGATCATGAATGCCCATGATTGGGTGGCTCTCAAGTGGTTTGCACCCTCAGAGGCCAAGCCAGACAGCCTTGTGTTTTGGAAGGCTTCTCCTCATCTTGTGCCCCCACATGCCAGCTTTCTTTGAGCAGATGTTTCCCAGATCACAGAAAGGGATAACTCTTCTGCAATATTCTACAGGTCCAGAGTGGACAGAGAGTAGCAGGCCTCTGATTGGAGGAGCTGCTCTGATGGGCGTGGCCAAAGGCTTGGCTAACGGCCGGAGGAGAGCAGTTGGCAGTTATTTTGCTGGAGACTTTTCTCAGGGATGAAGGCAAGCTGGCCTCTAGCTGATCAGCTGGTTGGTGAGGACTCTTCAGGAAGATGGGGACCATTGTGAATATGGAAGAACGCTCACAAGGTTGAGACCTAGAGGGCCTGAGCATTCCACTGGCTCAGTGGTGCTTACCAGGGAGTATCTCAGGCCCACAGCCCACAATCAGCGAGATTGCTGGGGCAGTTCCTGACAGGTCTCTGCTTTGCTTTTCCTTTGCCTTGTGTTTCTTATGTCCTACCCAGAAAGTTATCCTATTTGTGGGGAGCTGTGATTAGACGGGCTGGACCAGCAGGTGTACGGCAAACCTTCCCTCTCCAGAGCCGTAGCCTCTCTCCACTGTGGACAAGTGCTTTCTTCCTGTGCCCTCAGCCCTCTTAACTCTGGCTCCTTCCTCCTGGGATGCTTGGATAGGTAAGTCATCAGAAGAGCTGCTGAGTCAACCAAGGGCTTCCCTGGAAACATAGGGTCAGGAAATCATGTCCAGCTGCCCGGAGAGAGTGAGGGTGGTTGTGGTGGTACGCTTGTGGGCGCTTCCAGTTACTCGGTATTGTTTTGCTGCTTTCCCATGCCTTGTTTCACGGAGTTTCTTTTCACAGATAAGTCGGTGCTTATGGGCACCAGTCAAGCTATGACAAAGAACATGGAGGCAGTCTCCAGATCCACAGAGCCACCTTCTAGGAACTGAGAAGCCAATTCAAGGGACCACTCACACCAAGAAAACTTTGTTGTTCGCAGACTCTTGCTCAGCTTGGCAGAACCTCGGCCATCGAAAAGATGTTAGGATGATCGCAACTTTGTTTCTTCCCATTCGCTATGTTCCCTCTCTCTCTCTGGTCCTCTGCCTTAGCAGGAGAAAAGAAAGCTCAGCCCTCAGAGGTGGGATCTTTTAGAAGGACTGACGGGTGGAGGTGAGCGCTCTTGCTCTTTGTCTGGAGTTCAGCTTTGTCACAGAACTTTTTCCAGTTACCATCAACATCGAAACTTGCCTCTTCACCTGGGAGTATTCTCCCTCTTTTGTGCATTATTTGGCTCCTCCAAACTGGTCTCCCTGTGAAGGCCTGTGGGATTTAGGGAGCCTGGCCAGCCACCCAGGCCCTTATAAAAGCCCTCATGCCATGGATGGAGGAGAAACTCAATAAAAGCTTTGCAAAACACTTTACTAATTTGAGTTGGTTGGTGTACTGACTGGGAAGGATTCATTTCCATTCCTACACTAACTGGGCCAAGGGGATGTCTTTGGCCCTTCCAAGTCCTTTGAATGAGCCTTGTGTGCAGTAAGGATGCAATCCTGGCTGGCTCACTGGACATCTGGCCTGGTTTTTCTCTGTAAATTTAGTTTGTGGTAGGGAAGACTCAAGAAAAAAATTTTCCCACCAGAATGTCAGATGGTTGGGAAGGGATGTAGGAGGGTGGAAGCACTGATTCATGTGGAATCCTGTAAAACACACACACACACACACACACACACACACACACACACACACA
>CAJRSG010020346.1:0-14852 GCA_907169655.1 Acomys percivali | reverse complement strand
ACACACACACACACACACACACACACACACACACACACACACACACACACACACAATGAGAAAGACATAGGGAGAAAGACAAAAAAAGACAGAGAGAAAATGAGAGAGAGAGCAAATATTTTTTTCCTCTGTGATAGAAAATGTTTTCATTAGGGTGTGTAAAGGATTAATAAACTAAGTATTAGGCACAGAACATAGATCTGAAACTAATTTTGCAAATTTTTATAGAGAAAAATAGAATATACATATTTAATTCTAGCTATAAAGTTGTGGCAAATATCTTAAATCCTATCGCAGAGCAATGAACAGCATCCATTCTGGAACCTCTGGGCTGGATCAGAGCTTGGTGGCTGCTCAGCTGAGGGCCTGGATGAGATGCAAGTGGAGAAGTTCCTTGCCAGATATGCCCTGAGGCAGAGACTGAAGGTGGTAGCCGACTTTTGCCTCAGGCCTCGGCCCAATCAACAGCAGGCATGCTTCTTGCAGTGGGCCCAGCAGAGACAGGGCTCCCTCCACTTGTGCTGCAGGAAGATGCAGATCTGGGCTCAGCCTGTGCATGAAGTCAGGCAGATCTTGACTGTGTTTCCTCCGGAGCACCTGGAGGAACTGGAACTGAACACAGAGTTCAATGTGTCCACGCTGGCCCAACTTGCTCTCTGCCTTGGCCAGATGAGAAACTCTCCCTGGTGCCCATCTCCAAGAACGTCTTCAGTCTTGCCCCCAGGGCAAGAGATGGAGAAGAGAAGTGTGTCCACAAGTTCCTTTCTCAGTTCTCCAGATTCAACTGTCTCCGGCATCTCTCAATGAGCTGAGTTGACTTTCTCAGAGACCACATGAGACAGGCCCTTGGAAAAGCGAGGATGGGGAGCTGGGAAAACTAGCAGAGCAGACCATTGTCTTGGCTTGGAAGGATTAGTGGTTCAGGAAGCCTGCCAGTCACTGGGATGGAAATTCGAGTTCACCGGAGAATGCCCACTTGTTTCTGTCTAGTTGCAGTGTCTACTGAATCTAGGTCTCCACTGAGCTCTCCTGAAGCAGAGGACTCAAGTGTGCTAAAGAGCAGTAGGCCATACCTAGCAAGGATGGTTTGTGGTCCTGGTGCGAATCAGGCCCCATCAATCCAATGGGAAGGGAAGAAGAAGGGGACAGTAAAGTCGGGAGTGGGAGGACTCTCCAGCCCTCTGTGGCAGTGAGCTCTCGTTTGAGGTCTGTGAGAACAGCCACAGTGCCATGGGTCAAATGGTTTGGGGCCAAATAGAGCTGAGTGCCTGGGATAGTGAGGACAGTGTGGGTGTCAGAGGACAGCAGAGCGACTGTGCAGAGGCTGTGATTGAGTCCAGGGTCATTGAGCCCAAAGGAATCGTACCTAGATCTGGTCAGGTCTTTCACGGGTTGGAACTTCTCTCTTGTGCTTTCTGGGCTTCTGGGGTAAGCCAGTTTTCAGCTTGAGAGGGAGGCCAGGGGATGAGTTGTGGGTTTGATTTGACTGAGCAGATTTCAACAGCAAGCACCTTCAAAAATGCCCTTGCTGTTTTACTCAAACTGACTAGGGGCACCTGGGTCCTTCCACCTCTGTGTAAACCCACCCCACACTCTGCAATGCCATTTGCCATGACTAACACCCCAGTCTATCCCTAGGAAACCTTGTCCATCACTCACCACTGCGTGTCCCTCGCAGACTTGGAATACCTCTCTGTGTGTCCAAATCTCTTCCAGCTAAAGCATCTGGACATGAGAGGTGTGGTGCTCACATCTTTGGATGTCATGCCTCTCTGAGTTCTCCTAGACCAGGTGGCAGAGACATTGCTGTCCCTGGACTTGAAGGGTTGTAAGGTGAGGGACTCTCACCTCACCATGCTCATACCTGCCCTCAGCAAGTGCCCCCAGCTCACCAAGGTCTATTTCACTGACAATGAATTCTCCATGTCCATCCTGAAGGAACTTAGGCAGCACACGGACACCTGGAGCAAGATGGAGGTGGAACAGTATCCTACCCCTCTGGAGTGCTATGTTGCCTTGGGTTATGTCTCCATAAGGAGATTTGTACAGCTTTGTCCTGAGCTGCTAGCTACACTCAGGGCATTAAGACAGCCCAAGAGCATCGTCTTTGCTACAGGCCTCTGCCCTCAATGTGGAGTGTGCTCTTTCTATCACTTGGCATCCAGACTCTGTTATTGCCTTCGCTAACAAGTAAACTTGACATCTGCATTGGAAGAGGGAGAAGGCTTGGGACACAGCTCTCATCCTGGAGACCCAGAGTTTCTGCTTTCAAACACTGCTCAGATGGTCAGAAACACAATCTTGTGTGCTGACTTGGATCTTGGAGGAAGAACAGGACCTGGAGAACAATGGGGTAGTGGGTAACGGGGCCTTGTGGTGTCACCAAGAGAGTTGTGCCTCTAAGAATGGCTCTTCTTGGGACACGATAAACATTCGCTTTGTTCTCCCACTGGAAACCTGGATGTGCACCCTCTAGGGTCTTTCTAGGGTCTTATGCTCACTGCTGGGTTGAGTCCAGCCCAGTGAGTTGGAAAAAAGATGAGATCTAAGAGTGAGGGGGGGGGAAGGGGTTCCAGGTCACATTGGCTTCCATTTACTAAAATGTTTTGTGATACTTCTTTTCTTCTTGAGTTGCATCCCATTTGTTTGGATATTCAATTCTATCACCATCATTTGAAACACAAATATCAACTTAGACACACCCCCTATGACAGAGGTTTTCCTGGATCCCACACTATTCACATTCACACATTCAGGACACAGGGCTCCATGGAGCCTTTACCAGTGCCTGAAGGGAAAGAGAGACCAGCCTAGGGCCAAGCAAGTAGGGTTTGCTGCTTCTTTTCCCTTCAGGATTTAACATTCCTTTGCTCTCTATGTGAAGCCTCACTTCCACCAGGCTGGCCTTGGCTTCTGGATGTGTCTGTCTCTGTGACATTCCCTACCTTGAACCAGTCTATCCAGGTTGCATACCTCATGTCTATAGAGCCATGTACATTCCTGTGCACTCCAGAGCTCTATGAAGCAGTCATAGTGGAGAGGAAGGTGTCCAATAATTCACAACCCCTCTGCTGTCCTTGACTTAACCAAGGAACATTATTTCAAGTCCTTAGTCTCGGTCTCTGTGTTTGTTGATACGAAGATCCCAAAGTTTCTGTTTATAGGTAAATACTCATGGGGAAGATGATGAGGTCAAAGCCTGCAAGCTTAGAGAGGTAGAGAAAAACCAACAAGCCCATATTCCTACTCAGCACATGTAGCTATGGGAAATGCCCAAGGGTCTCTCTAGCTCAGAGGACAGCCCAGGAGGAAAAGGACAGAATAATCCAAGGTCAAAGCCTTGCAAAGTTCATAGCACCCAAACCCAAAGTCCAAAAAGCTGAATAGCTCAAAACAAACAACCAAAAGCCCATGAGCTCAGGAGACCCTTCTCCATCTACATGCCATCTCTAGTTCCCCTCAACTCAGAAGTCTTTCCTACTTTCTTTTTTTTTATATACCTTATTAAATTATTGAAATTACATCTCAATTGTTTTCCCAGTGCTTTTATCCTCCCATTCCTCCTTCCCTCTCTCCCATTTTCCCCTCACACCCTTCCTCTATGACTGTGACTGAGGCTGACCTCCTCCACCTGTATATGTCAAAGGATTTCAAGTCTCTTCTTGGCAGCCTCCTATCCTTCCTCTGAGAGCCACCAGTCCTCCTCATCCCTGGTAGGTGGTCAAATATGGGAAAACAGAGTTCATGTGAAAGTCAGTCTCCACTTTCCTCTCAACTGTGGAGAATTTCCTGTCCATTGGCTAGATGTAGGTAGGGTTCGAAGCTTACTGCATGAATTTTCCTTGGCTGGTGCCATATTTTGAGCAGGACCCCTGGGCACAGATCCACCCATCATAATGTCCTTCCTTTAGGGTTCTAGGACTGACTGTATTCTTCTATTTTCTCATTCTCCCTTGCTTCCCTCATCTACATTCCCAATTGGAAGTATTTCGGTCTGTTCCTCTTTCCTCCTAAGTGAAAACTTTCATGGAACATGCCCCTTGGTCAGCAGGTTTCCCCTTCTGTCTTTTGACAGAGGGTTATTGCATTCAATCCTTTGTTCAGAAAGTTCTCCTTTGAAAGTTGTGTGCTACGGAATGCTGAACCACACCTTAATCACCAGTCTATAATACACAGAAAGTTCTTGGCTTTAAGATGTATGTTAGGGATCCATTGCAGTAAACAAAAAATAGGATTTTGTGACAGCCCGCAATTTCAGGGATCACAATGGGATCAAGATCTAGCAGCATCAATGTTTAAATTTTTTGTAAAAGAAAAAAATGTATATGTAGATATATATAGATATATCTGTGAAAGCATAAGTACTTTTTGCCCCTTTCTGTATAGTAAGACATCAATACTGGACTATTTTTTTCAGTGTAATATTTACTGAACAGAAGACACTCCTAAGGACACTCTGTTCTGCTTCCAGAGTGGAACCTAGCATAGATATCCTGTGAGAGACTCCACTGAATACTGGATACAAACAGATGCTGAGATTTCCCCAGCCAAACATTAGGCCTAAGCTCAGGGAGTCTTGTGGAAAAGTAAGGGGAAGAATAGATGGGCCAGGAAGGTAGAGGAATTACACAGCAAGTCCAACACAGCCAAGTCAGTCCCCCGGACACGAGGGCACCTTTGGAGACTGAAGCACCAAACCACAAAGGACTAGGCATAGACTGGACCCTTTACACTCCTCGAATTGATGGGCCGCGTGGATTCCTAGGAGTTGAACTTCCAACTTAAACTTCTCTATAGGATAATCCCAAACCAAGGACCTCAAGAGCAAATACAAGAAGAAACAAGCAAACAAACCAAATTTACAGAACAAAGAAAAATATTAAAAGCTGCAAAGGAAAAGGGCAAAATAACACTTAATGGCAAAGCTATCAGAATTACACCCGACTTCTCAGCTGAGTCCAATAAAGCCAGAATGGCCTGGACCGAGATCCTGAAAACCCTAAGAGACCACAGATGCCAGGCCAGACTACTTTACACAGCAAAACTATCAATGCAAATGAAGAAACAACACATCCAATTTGTGGGATACACTGAAAGCAGTGCTAAGAGGAAATTTCATAGCATTAAGTGCCTTTAAAAAGAAGTTGGAAACATCCCACATAAGCAACTTATTGACAGGGCTGGAAGCCCTACCAAAAAAAGAAGCAGAAATACCCAAGAGGAGTAGACATATGGAAATTATCAAACTCAGGGCTGAAATTAGTAAAATAGAAAAAGAGAAAACAGTCCAAAGAATCAACAAAATCAAGAGCTGGTTCTTTGAGAAAATCAACAAGATAAACAAATAGTTAGCCAAACTAACTAAAAGGAAGAAAGACAGTATCCAAATCAGCGAAATCAGAAATGAAAAGGGAGACATAAAAATAGACACTGGAGAAATACAAAGAATCATAAGATCCTACTTTGAGGGCATATATGCCACAACATTTGAAAATCTTAGGGAAATGGACAATTTTCTTGATCAATTCCACTTGCCAACATTAAGTGAAGAACAGATAATCAAGCTGAATACTCCCATTTCCACTATAGAAATAGAAGCAATCATTGATAGTCTCCCAAGCAAAAAAATCCCAGGGCCAGATGCCCTCCGTACAGAATTCTACCAGACCTTCAAGGATGCGATAATACTGATCCACTACAAGCTACTCCAAAAGATAAAAATGGATGGAACGCTACCAAATTCATTCTATGAGGCTATAGTCACGTTGATACCTAAACCTCACAAAGACCCAACAAAGAAAGAGAATACGAGACCAATTTCTCTTATGAACATTGATGCAAAAATACTCAATAAAATACTTGCAAAGTGAATACAAGAACATATCAAAGATATCATTCAGCATGACCAGGTTGGCTCCATTCCATGCATGCAGGGATGGTTTAATATACAGAAATCCATCAATGTAACCCACCATATAAAGAAAGTGAAAATAAAAACCACATGATCATTTCCTTTGATGCAGAGAAAGCATTTGATAAAGTCCAACACCCATTCATGTTTAAAGCTTTGGGGAGATCAGCGATACAAGGCACATACCTCAACATAATAAAGGTTTTATGCAGCAAGCCAATAGTCAAAATCAAATTAAATGGTTAGATACTTAAGGATATTCCTCTAAAATTAGCAACAAGGCAAGGCTGCCCACTCTCTCAATATCTCTTCAATACAGTACTGGAAGTTCTAGCCCGAGCAGTAAGACAAGAAAAGGAGATCAAGGGGATCCAAATGGGAAAGGAGGAAGTCAATTTATCCCTGTTTGCAGATGATATGATAGTGTACATAAGTGACCCTCAAAATTCCACCAGAGAACTCCTACAGCTGAAACACACTTTCAGCAAATTGCTTGGATACAACATTAATGAAAAAAAGTCAGTAGCCTTCCTATATACAATTGAAAATCATGCAGAGGAAGAAATTAGGAAAACTACACACTTCATGTTAGCCACGAGCAATATGAAATATTTAGGAGTTACTCTTATCAAGCAAGTGAAGGACTTGTTTGAAAAAATTTCAAAACTCTGTAGAAAGACATTGAAGAGGACATGAGAAGATAAAATGATGTTCCTTGTTCATGGATCAGGAGAATTAACATAGTAAAAATGGCCAACTTACCAAAAGCAATTTATAGATTCAAATGCAGTCACTATCAAAATACCTACACAATTTTTGTAAAGACATTGAAAGTTCAGTTCTCAACTTCATATGGAAAAACAAAAAACCTGAATAGCTAAAGCAATCTTGAACAATAAATGATCCTCCAGAGGAATCTGAATACCTGACCTTAAGCTGTACTATAAAGCAACAGATATTAAAACAGCATGGTACTGGCACGGCAATAGGCTGGTTGATCAGTAGAATCAAAGTGAAGACCCAGATATGAATCCGGACATATGTGGTCACATGATTTTTTACAAAGAAGCCAAATCTATTCACGGGAAAGAGGATAGCATCTTCAACACATGGTGCTGGGCTAACTGGATGTTTATGTGTAAAAAAAATGCAATTGGACCCATATTTGTCTCCATGCACAAAACTCAAATCCAAGTGGATGAAACACCTCAACATAAAACCAGAGACACTAAGTCAGTTAGAAGAAAAAGTGGGGAAGAGCCTGGAACACATTGTCACAGGAGGCATCTTCCTAAAAAGAACACCCATAGCCTAGGCCTTAAGGTCAACTGTAAATAAAAGGACTTCATGAGGCTGAGAAGCTTCTGTAAGGCAGGAGACACTGTCAACAGAACAAATCAACAGCCTACAGACAGGGAAAAGGTCTTCACCAACCCTACATCTGACAAAGGGCTAATATCCAAACTATATAAAGAACTCAAGAAATTAAACACCACCAAACCAAATAACCCAATTGAGAAATGGGGCTTGGAACTAAACAGAGAATTCTCAACAGAGGAATATTGCATGGCTGAGAAACACTTAAAGACATGCTCAACCTTGTTAGTCATCAGGGAAATGCAAATCAAAACAACTCTGAGATTCCATCTTATACCCATCAGAATGGCTAAGATCAAAAATTCAAGTAACACCACATGCTGCCAAGGATGTGGACAGGGAGGAACACTCTTTCCTTGCTGGTGGGAATGCAAAATAGTATAGCCTCTTTGGAAATCTATTTGGCACTATATCAGAAAACTGAGAATGAGGCTTCCTCAAGACCCAGCTATTCCACTCTGAATATATCCAGAAAATGCTCCACCACACAACAAGAACTTTTGCTCAACCATGTTCATAGCGGCCTTTTTCATAATAGCCACAACCTGGAAAGAGCCTAAGTGTCCCTCAGTAGAAGAATGGATAAAGAAGCTGTGGTACATTTACAGTATGGAATACTACTCAGCTTTTAAAAACAAGGATTTCCTGAAATTTGTGGACAAATGCATAAGGGGAAAATAAGAGGGAGGGTGGAATGGGCGGACACCATGGATGAGATAACAAATGAGATGTAATATGAATAAATTTATAAAATTTAGTGAGGCCTCTGTGCCACATAGAGGAGATTTGGAACATCAGTGACCATGAGAAAGAAAAGCTGAGAAAGTCACCCTTAAAAGAAAATGGAGGGGGATCCAAAATGGCGGCGAGCAGTGTGGACCGTGTTTGGAAGCTCCAGTGAACAATTTGGGGAATTGCACAGATTTCTGAGCCAGGAACCCCAAGATCCCGACACCACGGCAGCAGGATTGCTCCACGGTTCAGAAGGACCAGAGTGCAGAGGACCTGCGTGCCCCTACACACAGGAGGAGTTCAGATTTTCTGGGATCAAAGCAGCAGCAGCACAAGCAGCATCAGCGACACCAGCAGCAGCGACTGAGGTTTGCAGCTCAGAGCCTTCCAGTGGAGGCAGTTAGTGTGGTGGCTGGTGGGAGTTGCTGCAGGAGAGGGGACACTGGACAGGATTTGGGTCGCGTGGTGCTTTGTGACCCAAACTGGACTCAGCGGACAGTTCAGCCCCAGAGTCCCGGGTACAGCTCGGGGCGCAGTGCTGTGGAGACGCTGACCCAGAGCAGCAGGCAATTCTGCCCAGGGCAACAGCTTAGCGCAGCCATGGCTCCCCTGCTGTGACACAGGCTGGGTGGAGTGCTCAGGTCCACCAAGGGCACCATCTCAGCGCAGCCACAGTTCACCTGCTGTGACACAGGCTGAGCGGAGCGCTCAGGTCCACCCTAGGCACCATCTCAGAGCAGCCACAGTTCACCTGCTGTGACGCAGGCTGGGCGGAGTGCTCAGGTCCTCCCTAGGCGCCATCTCAGAGCAGCCACAGTTCACCTGCTGTGACACAGGCTGAGCAGAGCGCTCAGGTCCTCCCTAGGCACCATCTTGGCGCAGCCACAGTTCACCTGCTGTGATGTGGGCTGGGCGGAGTGCTCAGTTCCACCCTAGGTGCCATCTCAGCGCAGCCGCAGTTCACCTGCTGTGACGCAGGCTGGGCCGAGCGCTCAGTTCCACCCTAGGCGCCATCTCAGTGCAGCCGCAGTTCACCTGCTGTGACGCTGGCTGGGCAGAGAGCTCAGTCCCACCAGAGGCACTAGCGCCCATCAACAAGCAGTTCTGCTCAAGACACTAGCTCTCCTAAGAGGGCAGTTTTGGGGCACTGACGCAGGATGAGGTCAGCACGCAGATTCAGCCCAGAGGCCCTAGCTAGACTTGCCGGGCAGAGTAGGCCCAGAGATTCTTCCTGAGCTGTGCACACAGGCTCAGTGGCCCCAAGACTCTGGCTGGATTTTGCACGCAGTATAGGCCCAGAGTCCCGGGCTGAATTCAGCATGCAGTGTGGGTCCATAGTCCCTGGCTGAGCTCGGTGCACAATTCTGCCCCAGAGACTCGGGTGGAGCTTGGCGTGCAGCTTAGGGCCAGAGTCCCTAACCGTGCTTGGCAGACAGATTGGGCCCAGAGTCTCTAGTAGAGCTTTTGGCACAGTCCCAGCTCTGAGACTCTGGTTGGACACAGTATGCACTTTGAATCCAGAATTCTTGGCTGAGCTGTGCGGATGTTTCGGGCATGAGTCAATAACTGACTACAGCATGCAGTTTGGCCAAAAGCCCCTAGCTGAGCTTGGTGCGCAGTCCCAGCCCAAAAATTCTGGCTGGATACTGTGTGCATTTTGATCCCAGAATTCCTAACTGAGCTTGGCAGACGGTTCAGGCCCTGAGATTCTATCTGAGCTCAAAGGGTGGTTCAGGCCCAATGTCCCTGGCTGACTTGGCAGGGAACCCAGAAGGCTGTAGATACCTTGGCCTGACCCAACGCTCATCCAGAGACCCAGAATGATTGAAGGACCCACAGCACAGGGGAGCTGAGGATCACTGGCTGTGAGAGCCCAAAACTACAGGGCTAACCTCCTGCCATCCACAACAGTGAAACATCAGAGCTTCAAACCTAAGAAAATCCTGAGAAAACAAGTAAATCTATCATCAGAATCCCTCCATCCAACTCGGGAAGCTACCCAATGAAAACAAAGTCGGCAAGATGTCTAAAGGACAGCATAAAAGCATACGCAAAAAACCCCAAAAAAACATGGCCTCTCCACTTTGCAGCTATCCCAAAGAAAACAACCCAGAGAGCTCAAATACAATGGAAATACAAGAAAATGACCTCAAATCCTTAATAAGGAGCATATTAATGGAGGAAACAAATAAAATTCGTAATCAAATACAGGAAGATGCAGCCAAACAGGTGAGAGACATAAAAGAAGCACATAGAGTGGAACTGGAAAAATTTCAGGAAAATGCAAATAACCAGATGGAAGAAATAACTAAAACGGTTCAAGCTCTGAAGACCTATAAAGAGGCAATGGAAGAAACTCAGGAATATACAATAAATCAGGTGAAAGAAATAAAAAAAATCCAGTTCAAGATCTGAAGATGAAAATGGATTCAATGATAAACACACAGACAGAAGAAAAACGAGAACGTGAGACCTCAGAGAAGAAGGCGAGCAACACAGAGGTGAGCTTTTCTAACAGAATCCAAGAGACGGAAGAACGAATCTCAGGTCTAGAAGATACAATCACAGATCTTGAAGCAACCATTAAAGAAAATGCCAAATCTGGAAAACTGCTGACACAAAACATCCAAGAAATTAAGGACACCATGAAAAGAAGAAATCTGAGGAAAATAGGCATTGAAGAAAGAGAAGATATCAGACTCCAAGGTCCAGAAACTATTCTCAACAAAATCATAGAAGAAAATTTCCCCAACCTAAAGAATGAGATACCTATAAACATCCAAGAGGCCTACAGAACACCAAATAGAATTGACCAGAAAAGGAAAACTGCCCGTCACATAATAATCAAAACACAAAACATACAGAACAAAGAAAAAATATTAAAAGCTGCAAGGGAAAAGGGCCAAATAACATTCAATGGCAAACCTATCAGAATTACACCCGACTTCTCAGCAGAGACCATAAAAGCCAGAAGAGCCTGGACAGAGATCCTGCAAACCCCGAGAGAACACAGATGCCAGGCCAGACTACTTTACCCAGCAAAACTATCAATAACCACTGATGGAGAAAACAAAATATTCCATGACAAAAACAAATTCAAACAGTACCTATCCACAAACCCAGCTTTACAGAAGGTACTAGAAGGAAAACTCCAGCCCTAAGGGTCAAGCTAGAAGCAAAACTACACAGGAAATAGGTAACTATACCATGGCAAAAACACAGCTACACAAACACTCGATTGGAAACAACATCAAAGTTAAGACTCTTAACAATCACTGGTCGTTAATATCCCTCAACATTCATGGTCTCAATTGTCCAATAAAAACACACAGAAAAACTGAATGGGTGCATAAACAAGATCCAAAATTCTCCTGCATTCAAGAAACACATCTCACCTATAACAATAGGCATTACTTCAGGGTAAAAGGTTGGAAAAAAATATTCCAAGCAAATGGTCACAAGAAGGAAACAGGCATAGCCATTTTAATATCAAACAAAATAGACTTTCAACCATAATTAATCAAAACGGATGCAGAAGGACACTTCATACTCATCAAAGGTAAAGTCAACCAAGATGACATCACAATTCTGAACATCTATGCCCGCAATACAAGGTCACCCAAGGACACAAGGAACATACCTCAATATAATAAAGTCAATATACAGCAAGCCAATAGCCAAAATCAAAGTAAATGGTGAGATACACAAGGAAATTCCTCTAAAATCGGGAACAAGGCAAGGCTGCCCACTCTCTCCATATCTCTTCAATATAGTACTCAAAGTTCTAGTCAGAGCAATAAGACAACAAAAGGAGATCAAGGGTATCCAAATGGGTAAGGAGTAAGTCAACTATCCCTATTTGCAGATGATATGATAGTGTACATAAGTGACCCTCAAAATTCCACCAGAGAACTCCTACAGCTGATAAATACTTTCAGCAATTTGGCTGGATACTAAATTAACTCAAAAAAGTCTGTAGCCTTCCTATACACAAATGACAAGCTTGCAGAGGAAGAAATTAGGAAAGCCATACACTTCACATTAGCCACAAGTAATATAAAATATCTAGGAGTTACTTTAACTAAGCAAGTGAAGGACTTGTTTGAAAAAAATTTCAAAACTCTGAAGAAGGAGATTGAAGATGACATGAGAAAATGGAAGGATCTTCCTTGCTCATGGATAGGGAGAAATAACATAGTAAAAATGGCCATCCTACCAAAAGCAATCTACAGAATCAATGCAATCCCTATCAAAATACTTACACAATTTTTTAAAGACATTGAAAGTTCAATTCTGAACTGCATATGGAAAAACAAAAAAAACAGAATAGCAAAAACGATCTTGTACAATAAAAGGTGCTGCAGAGGAATCTCCATACCTGATTTCAAATTGTACTATAAAGCAATTGTAATTAAAACAGCATGGTACTGGCACAGCAACAGGCTGGTTGATCAGTGGAATTGAATTGAAGACCCAGATATGAATCCACACACATATGGTCTCTTGATTTTTGACAAAGAAGCCAAATCCATTCAATGGAAAAAGGATAGCATCTTCAACAAATGGTGCTGGTCTAACTGGATGTCTATGTGTAAAAAAATGCAACTGGACCCATATTTGTCACCTTGCACAAAACTCAAATCCAAGTGGATTAAAGACCTCTCAACATAAAACCAGAGACACTCAGTCAGTTAGAAGACAAAGTAGGGAAGAGCCTGGAACATATTGGCACAGGAGACAACTTCCTGAACAGAACACCAACAGCCCAGGCCTTAATGTCAACAATTAATAAATGGGACCTCATGAGGCTGAGAAGCCTCTGTAAGGCTAGAGACACTGTCAAGAGAACAAAGTGACACCCTACACACTGGGAAAAGATCTTCACCAACCCTACATCTGACAAAGGTCTAATATCCAAAATATATAAAGAACTCAAGAAATTAAACACCACCAAACCAAATAACCCAATTGAGAAATGGGGCTTGGAACTAAACAGAGAATTCTCAACAGAAGAATATCAAATGGCTGAGAAACACTTAAAGAAATGCTCAACCTCCTTAGTCATCAGGGAAATGCAAATCAAAACAACTCTGAGATTCCATCTTACACCCATCAGAATGGCTAAGATTAAAAACTCAAGCGACACCACATGCTGGCGAGGATGTGGGAAGAGAGGAACACTCCTTCATTGCTGGATGGAATGCAAACTAGTACAACCACTTTGGAAATCTATCTGGTGCTATCTCAGAAAACTGGGAATAGGGATTCCTCAAGACCCAGCTATTCCACTCCTTGGAATATACTCAGAAGATGCACCAGCACACAACAAGAAAATTTGCTCCACCATGTTCATAGCAGCCTTATTCATAATAGCCAGATCATGGAAAACGTCTAAATGTCCCTCAGTAGAAGAATGGATAAAGAAACTGTGGTACATATACACTATGGAATACTACTCAGCTATTAAAAACAAGGAATTCCCGAAATTTGTGGACAATCGATTGAGCTAGAGATGATCATAATGAGTGAGTTAACCCAGAAGCAGAAAGACTCAAATGGTATATACTCACTTATATCTGCATACTAGGCCAATGGGCATGTCCCACGAAAGCCTTCCCTTACCAGGAAACTGGGACAGAGGGGAGGACATCCTATTGGGGCTCTAGATGAGTGAACCATGGGAGAATAGCAATGTAGAAGGATCCAGTGGGTCCTAGAAACCTACAAGTAGAACATTATGATAAGCAGATTTGGGCCAAGGGGTCCCGCTCAAACTAAGGCACTATCCAAGGACAATACAGGCGGTAAAATTTAAACCCCTACCCTGATCTAGCCCATGGACAGGACAGTCTCCATACTTGAGTGGAGAGAGGGATTTGACTTTCTCATGTACTCTGGTGCCTCACATTTGACTATGTCACCTGGCGGGGGAGACCTAGTGGCACTCAGAGGAAGGACAGCAGGTCACCGAGAAGAGACTTGATACCCTATGAGCATATACAGGGGGAGGAAATCCCTCTGAGGAACAGTCATGGGGAGGTGAATAAGGGGAAAATGAAAGGGAGGGGAGAATGGGAGGATACAAGGGATGGGATAACCATAGAGATGTAACAAGAATAAATTAATAAAAAAAAAGAAGTGTTAGGTAATAAACATTCATCAAAATATGCAAAAAAAAGAAAGAAAATGGAGTAAGACTTTAACTAGTTTGGTAGATACAGAGATGCTTAGCTTTTAATCCTTCATAGTCACATGACCTTGATGGCTTAGAAGCCTGGTAACTAGAACCTACATTATGGCAGCCTTGGTGCCTTGGCAAAGATTAAAATCTCCTGCTTCAACCTATACATTTTTGGGTTCAAATACCTGAGTTTTAGAAACTTTCACAAATAACTTTAGTCCGTACATTGATCTGAGAGCTTTTTCTTCTGAGGTAATTCAGGATAAACCATCCAGGACATGAGAAAATTCTGTATAACTAGTAGTATATGTGATCCTGTGCTTGTTACATTTCTCTTGGTTTTCAAGGGGAGGCCTCAGAATAAGTATGATACCCTAGAAACTACAAAGGAAGAGGGAAGCTTTGGAAAGCAGGAGAAAGTTCAAGGCCCAAACCAAAGCCTGACTTGGGGAAATGCCAGAAGTGCTATGAGTTTGATCAGTTGCATCTTCCAAAAGCCTATGTCTAGCATAACTTCTGACCCTGGGAATTTCAGCAATAGAAGGAAAAACCAACAGAACCTGGTGAAAGCCTAGCAGCTGTGTGGTGCAGAGAGGATGCAGGGGGAGACAGTGCAGGGAACCTCTCATGTCCTTTGTATCTTACAATCTC
>CAJRSG010020310.1:0-21284 GCA_907169655.1 Acomys percivali | reverse complement strand
AACTAACCTAGGCCCATGGGGGATTATAGAGACTGAAACACCAACTAGAGAGCAAGCATTGCCTGAACCTAGGTACCTGACACATATGTAACTTATGGGTAGCTTGGTCTTCATGGGATTCCCTAGAAGGGCATCAGGGGCTGTCTCTGACATGGGTGAGGTTTCCTGCTTTTGGATCACTTTTCTCTAGCTGAGCTGCCTTGTCTGGACTCAGTGGAAGAGGATGAAGTTAGTCCTGATGAGACTGGATCTGCCCCGGAAGGTGGGTAAAGGGGGGCTTGTTTCTGAGAAGAAGTGGAAGGGGGCAAAGGAGGAAAAGGATACGAGGTGAGGCTGGGAGCAAAGGAGAGAGGGGGTGAATTTAGTATGTAAAGTGAATAGTAATAAATAAAAATGATCATTGAAAGAAAGAGACCAACCTGCCCAAAATTACACAGAGAAATTTGGGTTGATTAGATTGCATCCAACACCCACATCTTTACCTGGTGTTGGTACCAGACTGTGAGTCCAAAGAATTAATCAGTTCCTTTTCGTGGAGCCTCATCAGCCCAGGAGCATTGCATTTTTTGAGCCATTGTTCCCTCACATGGGTCATGTGTTCTCTCACTGTGATCAGAGGATTTTAAAACCAATCTAAAAAGGTTTGTCTCATGTGAATCCTCGGCACTCAGACTAAGTTCTGCACACAGTAGTTAAGTCAAACTCCATTGTGGCTCAGAATTTCCTGTGTCATTATTTAAACCTACCCTTATTCCCGTGTGCTTTATGTCCCAGTACTGCTTGCTTCACAGCTTTTTTTTTTTTTCTTGGTCTATGAAATTTTTCTCAATTTTTTTCAATTTGAAAACATTTTTTTCTGTCCCAAGGTTTGCACAGATGTGTCATAGTTAGTAATGTACTATAGGGAATACTTTTGCAAACCTCCCTCTCTGCCAATAACTTCAATAACTTATAGAGTTTTAAAAAGTTAGCGCGTGCTGCTATGACTTGTAGGTTCTTTGGTTAAGCTGGTATTTGTTCTGCTGCTTATAAATAGTAATATTTTATTGCAATTTATAAAAAATAATTCATGTTTATAAGAAGTTTAGGTCATGTAGATGCACCTTCGTACTGTGTAGTCAATAGGAGCCAACAGCAAGGGCTGATGTGTTCAGATCCTAACCCCTGAAGTCTAGTAACTTTTCTGTGTAAATTTAACAACATTTGTGCATCAGTTTGCTCCCATATTAGGAAGAAACAGATGCTGATTGATTTATAATGATATATGTGTATTTACTTGCTCCAGGCCTAAAGAAATTTTAGTAAAATATTTTTTATGTAACTAATATATTTGTAATAGTCCAAACAATAGATTTCAGCTTCTAAATAAAAATTAATGAATTTTAAACATTTATTTATATATTTAATATATGTGCATTTATATGTATGTTTTGGGTGACGAGAAGATCTATGCTTCTGTTGTGCCATTGGTACATCTGGAAAGGAATCCACGACTTCCCACTGAAGTTTCCTCCAGCAATCATCTGGCTTTAATGCACTGGCTTACAAGAGCAAACAAGTGGAGTTTCCTGTCTACTGTGAAGGAGAATCCTATTCCCAATTAGACTTCACACCAAATTGCAACTGTGTTTTTCACCTTTAGACATTTCATCAATAAACTTTATTGCCTTGCCAGCTCAAGACTTCCATCAACAAGAAATTATACCCTTTCATCTAGTTGCCTGGGAGAGGGAGGAGAGCAGCAATCAGTGAATAACTGCAGTGTTGTGGATAACAGCATGGCCTTCATGATCCCCAACCTAGATTTCATGGGCGATATTTGTTAGGAAAACAAAATAAAAGAAAATAAAGTCAATGTGAAACCTCTCCACCATATAATCATAACAAGGGCTAGGTAACATTTTTGTGATCATTAAGGGCCACAGAACGGATTTGAAAACATTCTTCTGCCACTTTTAAAGGTACATTGATGGATACAGTTTAAGTCTCATTAGTGTGTCTTACTATTCAAGGTGGATTCATATCAGATTATGAGAAACATCGACCGTGGGAAATATGAACCTGCCCAATGGGATACTCTGGAAACCTAGAGGGAGGGAAGGATGGCTCAACTAATAAAGGTGAGACTCCCAACCAGAACAAGAGAGTCTGAAGTGGCTCTGGCATCACTGTTGGCTCAGCACTTTCCTACCCACACAATGAATGACCAGTGAAGAGCTGCTCCCTGCTCTGTCTCACACAACAGCAGATTTCAGCTTGGATACAACGTGAAGGGTTTATTTTGCTTCATAACATTTTTCATTCATTTCTCAAACAAGCAAAGAAATAAGCCAGCAAACAAACAAAACAAACCCTGGCTACTTTTCAGTTTAACTATGGTCGTTTACTATTATAAGTACCTTTTATTCAGTTTCCTAAACCAAATTTGTTTCCAAGAATGATGTTTTGCTTGATTAACAATCATGAAAAGTCATTATAAAGAGAATTTTGAAAAAAATTATTGATTCTTATGACTTATATATGATTTGAAGATATTTTGGCTTTTGATTATTTAAATATACTAATGAAGAAAGAAAACATAACAACTATGTACACGTGAGAGAAAATGGCCCTTTTTTTGGTTACAGATTTAATGAAGGCCTAATTCAGTGGGTCTTTTCTGATAGATTTAAGGACCCTAGTATGTTGATGTGACAGGAAGTCAGGTTCTTATATGCAACAAGCATGGTGATGTGGGGATGTATAATCAAGATGCAGAGGGAAGACCGCTGGATGGTAAATTGTGAAGATGAACTACCAAGAATAAAGGCAACTCTGCTTGGACTAAAGTGTGTTTCTATTATGATAATGTCACACAGGACACATGTGTTATCCCAATCTCTGGCATCAAATGTTTGTACCCCCTCACATCCTCAGAAACTAGCAACCACGGATCTCTTTAATTTCTTCATAGTAATGCTTTTTTTGAAAACATCAAATTAAAATCATATATTACTTAATCTTTTCAGACTGTTCTCTCCTTTAAGTATATGATGTTATTGTTTTCATGTCTTTTCTTTGATTGATACTTCCAAATTTTGTTAATGACCAATATTCTGAACAATTTCTCTATCCAATGCTGAAGGTCATTTTGATTGCTTCCAGTTTTCGTCAAATATGAATAAACTATTATGTACAGTGCTTCAAATACATACATTTTCCTTTCTTTAAAAAAAAGATTTATTTACTTTATTTATTGCATATGAGTGCTTTACAGAAGAGGATATCAGATCACATTATAGATGGTTGTGAGCCACCATGTTGTTGCTGGGAATTGAACTCAGAACCTCTGGAAGAATAGGTGGTGCTCTTAACCACGGAATCATCTCTCCAGCCCTGAAATACATACATTTTCAATTCATCTGGGTATTATCAGGCATCAATTCTATCTTATATGATTAAAAGAATGTTTAGAATGGCCAAACCTTATCAAAACAGCTGCAGCATGTTGCAATTCCATCAAAGCTGGGTGTTGCTCTTCATCCTCCATACTCAGCAACATTTGGTACCTTGGGAACTGTGCAGTCATATTCTGTAAAGGACACTCTTGAGCAGGCACAAATGGTCTCTTAGTCCTTTCCTCAGAAGACACAGTGCTGAACATCATTCCATGAACTGATTTCTTTTCTGTGGATCTTCTTTGGTGTGCTGTCTCTTTTAGTCCTTTACTTATTTTTTTAACTAAGGTAAATTATCCTTTGCAACTAATTTTATCTACTACAAAGATTGCTGAGTGGTTGAGTATATATCATTTTTGTAGAGAATCTTAATTCTTCTCCCAGCGCCCACATCAAGTGGCTTATATCCACCTGTAACTCAGCCCCAGGGGGTCAAAACTTCTCTTCCAGACTCTGAAGATATCTGCAATCAAATGCACATACACAGACATGCATATAATTAAATTTTATAAATAAGAGAAGCCAGTAAGAAGCAGGCCTCGTGATAGCTAAACACTAAGATCTGTTCATGAGTATGACTCTAAAGTTTAGAAAGTGTGACATAAAGTATTTTTCATTCATGGTTTGATATCAACTACAAAATCCTGATTGTGATGACCATTAAAGCAATGCATAGGACCACAATGCAGGCTCTAAATAATTCCCCAATTGGTTAGAATGAGTTCTCAATCTACTTTATATAGATATGATAAGACATTTACATTGAATAAGTACATAATTCATCATGGTCTAAGAAACTGTTCACCAAGAACTCTATGAAAAATGTTTTTCTCATTGTTATTTCTTTCTATTGTATAGAGATTATTAGAGAGGGAGAAGAAAAAGAAGTGACTCTTTGATTTGTTTAACATATACTTAATAATTATAATTGGCTCTGCTCTAGGTTCAGAAAACTGCAGAATGAGAATAAGAAAAAAATATTAAGAGCAACTATTTTAATATTGGGCATATCTGGTTATATACTAACATGTGCAGCAGCTTCACAGGAAGAAGGGTAACGATGAAAAAATCAACAAAAAATGTAATTCATGAGAGAGGAATGTTAGAAAAGACATGGAGTCAGACAAGTTTCCCCAAGGAGAGGAGCCTGCATCAGACCTAATGCAGGACCAGACTTGAGAAAGTGGCAGTGACAGTGAAGATCCTGCATTGCAGAGACTTGCAAAACTAAAGGAAGTATGATGGAAAAGGTTGTGAGGTAGGAATAGGTTTTGTATACTTGAGAAAAAAATATGGAAACCTAGCCCAGTTAGAGCACACTGAGTGAAATGAGCAGGTGATGCTCAACCTCTCAAGTTGCTCAGCTCCTATTTCTGTTGCACAGAAAAAAACAAGTAAACAAACAAAAAGCAAACTAAACAGAACAAAAATAAGAATCAAAGGCCCATAAAAAATTCAGGTACAAAATAAAATCTCCTTACATAGGCTCCTTGTTAAGCTTCAGAGGAACTCAGCAATGCAAAGATTATAGTACTCCCATAGGCAATTCAATACTAAAATAATAAACACTAAACTGTAGAATAAGTATAAGAACGTCTAACCAAATTATGTTTCCCACGATGACTATTACTAAAGACAATAAAATATTACCCTGCCCCTTTTTCCTATACTGTCCTGTTAATATAACTTTGAATTGGTTGGAGAGAGCAAGTTCATCCACTTGCTATTTTGACATGTGAGAAAGCAGCAATATTTCAATAGAAAGGCTGGGAAATATTGGATTTTCTTAGGAAAAATAGGAAGCAGAGGCACTGGCCCATCCCTGTTTCATCCCACGCTTGAGTTCTTTTGTCATATGTACCTGAGCACCGGCTGTCTTGAAAGTGCTTGAGTTCAAACTTGATTTGCGGACACCAATACCAAGCAGCTAAACACAGGTTCACAGGCTAGAAACTGCACATCTTCTGATTACAGCAGGAGAAAAAAAAAAAAAAAAGCAGTTTTATGGTTCAAGATTAGTAGGGCTTTATGACGTTCACAAATACAACCTTAATTGCTGTGACTAATTGTGTTTGCTAAATTAAATGTCAAATATGGCCTCATTAACTTCTTTTAAAGGGCATTTTGATATTCACTGTTCTTGTTCATAACGCTGTTGCTCTTAGCTAAACGAATATGCAATAAGGCCAGAAATAGGTGAGGTGTATTTGCTTCTTATGGGGCCAGGCAAAGCCCTGGTAATCATGTTAGGAATGTGCTGACACAAATGTGATACCCTTTTTCATTGGATAGAAGAGGTTGGAGAAGTATAAGAGAACACAAGCAGGAATTCACAGACAAATGATTCATAATAAGCAAAAGAGGATTTGATCTGAGCCAAAGAAACTACCTGTAATGACTCCTTTGCCTATGTCATAGGACTAATGGGCTATTTGATTGCTTAACAAAAAAACAGAAATTTTATCTATTAACTATTAATTTGCCATAGTCATTGAAAAATGAGCTAATGTAGAGTTATGTTCCACAAGGTTATATTATTATATATTATACTGTGCTTATGTATAAAATATATCACATATATTCATTTGGCTATATGTTTCTATTACTATATGCTTATTATATGTGTAGATTTCAGTATACATATATTCTTATCACTATCCTTTGTAAGAACAATCAATTTTGATGGCTAGGTTGTTAGGAAAACAAAATAGTATTGTTGATAAAATAGTTCCCCTGGAATCCCTAAAGTGGAAAATGGCTAAGTGATGTAATTTTCATTCTTTAAAATGCTATATTAAGAAACACAGGGGCAGATTATTAAGAGACCAAATTAAAGGACAACCTGCTAATTAAGTTTATTTAATACAGTGTCTCATTGTTTGTTTTGGAAATTGGAAGCTGTGAAAACATTTGGACAAAGCTACTGCAGATGTCAAATATTGTTCTTGAGTGAAGGGTCCCATTCCCCATTATGGCAGAGTTTTACTGTCCTGCTGATACTCCCAACAACCTGCATTCCAGAAGCCAGTAGCAATAGTCTGTCAGTTCAAGGATGTGAGGATTCAGAGAATAGATTCTATAGTAAAAAGACTTGGAACAGATGAAGTGAGTGGAGCATAATCCTTCAGTGACCACCACCTCATATTTTATGTGTTGTTCTATGACTTAGTTAAATGCTGACATTCGTTAGTCACTAATCACCACCATTAGACATCCAATGAGTATATAAATGCATATTATAATAATGTTTCTGTCACCTGGGCTTCATAGAATTTCTCCTTACTCTTTTGACATCATCATTAAAATAGGAATTTATTTTTCCATTTTTTAATTGCATTAACAACTACATGCAAAATTCAAATATATAGAAATGTTATATTTTATACATCTACATATGTATCAGACATAATGTATGTATTCTAGGTATATCTGGGTTATAGCATTAGATATACAATTATATGTATTATTTACATTATATATTTTATATGTTGATCTCACATAATTGATAAATTTATTTAAATAGCCACATTTTGTGAACTCTATTCAGTTTATTGGGGTTAGAACATTTTATATATAATTTATATAGTATATAATATATAAATGACTATTTTTAAGATAGAAAACAAAGAATAGTAATTTTACATGTGATTTCCAAGGTCAATAAATTTTCTGCAGATGGAAGGGAAATTAGTGAAGATTATTGAAGTTGACAAGATTATTGAGAGGTTGCTGAATGGGGCAAAATCTAGTTTCATCCTCTATCTAACAAATCTGTACTAAACCCTGCAGAAATTTTCATAAATAATTCCTATTATGATTTAGGAAAAATGTCAACTATCCAAATAAAGTGGCCAACAGATGGGCAGGCAAGTAGAGCGAGTTCAGAGGTCAGTGATTTCCTCATTTCTATGTCCTTGCATGTACCCACGTTGAAGGTCTGTGCTGGAACACCCAAAGGACCAGATGAAGCCCTTTTCTGAAAAGCTCTATACGTGTCTGGAAATTGCTAACAACTGCAGGCTTTGTGCAAAGTAAACAAACTGCCACCTTGTCTTCTGAAGTTGTTTGAGGAAATTCAGAGAGAATGAAAAGACATCCCACAAGACAATCTATCTTTTACTTGATGATTATTTCTACCATATTATTAAAATGAATACCAATTAAACATCAAATATTGGTAAACACCATCAGGAAAAAAATCTGGCAGTAGGCTCCTCGACTTGACGTGCAGAACGTGGAAGGACCAACTAAATGCTTCTCTGCTTCAGTCTATGTTCAACCAGCTCACATTAGTTGCTTGAAGCTGGTTGACATCAAGACTATTCACACAACAAAAATTGAAAAATGATGTAAATCAGTATCTTTTCCTTAGAGATCTGGTTAACAAATACTCATCCATATTCTACTGCTGACCAAAATAATAAAGATTATTGATAAATCTTACAAGTAACATTTGAAATTCTACATGTCACATCTCCTTTCTCACATCCCCACTTTTTCTTATGTTTATATCCATGAATATTTATATATACATATGATATACATTACTTTAATTTCATATAATCATATACATTATATAAAAAGTACTCATGTGAAAAGGTCATATCCCACTCTCCACTCAAGTGTGGAGACTGTTCTGACCATTGGCTAGATCTGGGTAGGGGTTTAAAGTTTACTGCCTGTATTGTCCTTGGCTGTTGCCTTAGTTTGAGTGGGACCCCTTGGCCCAAATCTGCCTATCATAATGTTCTCACATTTGACTATGTCCTCTGGAGGGGGAGACCTGGTGGCACTCAGCAGAAGGACAGCAGGTCACCGAGAAGAGACTTGATACCCTATGAGCATATACAGGGGGAGGTAATCCCTCTCAGGAACAGTCATAGGGGAGGGGAATAAGGGGAAAAGGGGAGGGAGGGAAGAATGGGAGGATACAAGGGATGGGATAACCATTGAGATGTAACAAGAATAAATTAATAAAATTTAAAAAAAAGTACTCATGTGTGAAATTATAAAAAAAACAATTAAAAAGGACTATTTTGTTGTTCTATGGTTAAACAGAAATACATTTTATTGTTATATGGCATATACACTAGATATAAAATATTTAATTACAACCATATTAGTTCATGCCTTATATAACTTATTTAACAATTTTACCACCTGTTTTTTTTCCAGTAAGTGATAAATAATATCTTATCAATAAAGTAGTTCTAGTTAAAAAAATTACTGAAATTTTATCATAAATAACTTTTTAAGATTGTTCTCCTAGGTATTAGTAAAGTGCATATCTACTATAACATTTATGATTTATCCAGAGGATAACATCAGAAAGTAAATCAGGTAGGTAGAAATGTGGAGGAGAGTAGATGGTGATTAATGGAAACTTTAGTAGTTTATTTTAAGTAAAAGACATGAGCTATTGTGGACTTTGATAAAGGGTAAATTTGATATGTCTCAAATTACACAAGACTCCTGCCAGCTGTGGAGAGTAAATTCAACAAATGAACAAAGAAAAATACAAAGAAAGGCCTGGAAGAGCTGCAATGAGGCTACAGCAATGCTTCAGGACTGGGCATCTCATAGCACTGCAGGCGAGGATGGAGCTGTGGAGAGAAGTTTACACTGTACAAACATTTGAAAGCAGTTCTCCAGCTTTTTGGTGTCAAACTGAATTCTAGTTGCAGTACATTTTGAAATGCAACATTGTGCCTGAAATTTTTGCTGATTAATTTTCTTTTGTTTTTGTATGTTTGTTTCTTTGTTTGTTTTGTTTTCATTTTTGTTGTTGTTCTTGTTTTGTTTTTTGAGACAGGGTTTCTCTGTGTATTCTTGGCTGTCCTGGACTCACTTTGTAGACCAGGCTGGCCTTGAACTCACAACAATCTATCTACCTCTGCCTCCTAAGTGCTGGGATTGAAGGTGTGTGCCACCATGCCTGGCCTGAATGGTTTTCTTAACCTTCAATAAATACTACATTCAATAGCTTTCTAATTCACTTCAATCTTTATCTAAATATTTGTTCCTTTTAGGAGGAAATGTCAAAATTATGGAGATGATAAATTCCATGCATTTGCTGAATTCCCAAAAGAGTATCCAACTTAAAGAAAAATAGTGAAATAGAGTTAATTCTCACTAAAGGTATATGAAGATGCCCATTCCAAACTTCCCACAGCTGATGTTTGCTGTAAGTAAAAACTTATGCTTGCAAATTTTCAATAACTTGAGGAAGGTCTAAAGTTTTCTGATAAGAGAGGTTGATGCAATCTCTAGAGCCTCTTTCCTGAAACATGGAATTGCAGCTCCAGTCTTCCCTCCCTCTCTTTCTCATTGTGTGTTTGTGGTGTGTGTGTGTGTGTGTGTGTGCGTGTGCGTGTGTGTGTGTGTGTGTGTGTGTGTGTGTGTGTGTGTGTGTGTGTGCAGGCATGTATGCTTGACTGTCTGGCCTCACTATGGCCCAGGAATGTCTTGAACTCATGAGATATAGGGATCCTCTAACCATAGTATTCCAGAGAAAATAAGTGAGGAATCCGATGCTCTGCCATTTTCTCTGGTCTCAAACATTATTTCTAAGATAAAGATTGGTGACACTGAACATCCCTTCTACATCACCTTCTCCTATGTAATAGTGTAATGCTTGTGAAATTGAGAACAAAGGAGCCAAATATGTAATAATACATCTGATTATCAATCACAGCACTGTAAACCCAGCAGCAAAATCCACAGTGCTATAGTTTGACATCTGTTTCTACTTCATCTTGTTTCAAACAAGTTGTTCACACTTGTTACAAAAACAGAGAACTTTTTGAAAGGGAAAGCCAACTTGGTCTTTGCAACAAATGGATCTCACTAGACATTGTGCCATCAATGCCTACACCTACAGGGAATGAAGAGAAACAGGACCAGCAGCTTTCCATGCAAATGCTAATGCTGTGATGTCAACTGTACATGCATCCTTGTTCTTCATACATGCATACACAAACACACACACACACACACACACACACACACACGTGTGGTGACCCTGGGTGTCTGGGGAGTGGCATAGGTATGATGGCTGCTAAGCAGAGTTGAATGTTTGCAGCTAGGGATACTACCCTCTATACAGTTGAGTAGTTGACAGAGTTCTGTAAAAGGTCACAGCACGTTAGTGGGTAGATTAGAAGCTGAAATGCTGCCCTAAAAGGCATAAAGCACAGGAAACATAGGCCGAGTGAGGTGAGCTTGTGTGCATGCTGGGGAATTCTAAGAGGGATTATTTGAATTTTTCTGAAATGCTAGGGCATATAAATTCAATGTTTAGACCATAATATCTAACACTGTTAGCTACATTTGGCTGCATGTAAAAACTTTGAATTATGACATATCAAGAATTTTCATACATTCCTTTGCAAAATTGCAAGACAAGGATATGAAAATAATGTTTTTTAAGAGTCTACTTATTATCGTTGGGTATTCTACTCCTTTGACTGTGGTATCAGGTAAAATTTCTAAGTCTTTCCCCAGTAATGAAATTATTCCCATCATGAAAATGAGGAGACTGAAGAACTGGAAGGGTTAGTTGTTTTGGTCATTGGACATAGGAAATGGTCACTCTTGTTATCTGAGAAGAAGTTTGTCTTGCCATTATATTCAGTTACCTTGGTCTGAAATACTGCCCTTTCTGATCTCAGACACTCCTGTCCTGACCAACTCCATTTTTTGATTCTCTCTTGGGAAATGTATCCGTAGAGCATCCCATCCAACTTGAAAGCTGAGAGAATTATGCATCTTATTTTGCTCATATAGCAGTCAAGACTTAACCATCATGTTATTTCCTACCCTCTTGTTCAGCTACATTTTTTCTAATTATATATATAGTGACTTTATATGTGTGTTCACCTTCCAAAAAAAGAAAAGGAAAAAATAATTATCATTACTGATTACTCTACCATATTAAATTTCAAACTGCTCTAACTCAATATTCAATAACCTTGGATTTAATTTTCTAGCAACAGTTAATGTATTGTTACCATGTTTAGTGTAAAAGAGCATGTTTCCTCAAGTTTTTTCAAGGAAGTGGCTGCCTTGCTAAATTAGTATCATATGTGAATGGATTCCTCCCACCATCCCCAACCACGTGGCCCCAACCACGACAAAATATTTGACCAAATCTCTCTCTCTCACACACACACACACTCGTAGTGGAGGTAGGAAGATAAGACACTATGATATTTGTTGCCTAAGTGGGAACTAATTAGGTGGGAGCACTTCATAGAGCCGATCTAAAAGGTGGACTGTGGTGGACAATCCTCATATTGGTCTGCAAGGACTTATTGTCCAGGTTTATAAGCTTTGAGCTTGACTTTAAAGAAAAATCAAATAAAGGAAGCTCAATGAAGAAGGATGGTCAAAATCAGAGATGTGTATAATGCTACAATTAAATGGTTGGTGAAGTAGTCATTTAAAAAAAATAATGAATGATATAAAGTATTCAAATCATTGAAAACAAAAGGGATAAAAAAACAAATTATTCTTATTGTTAATCTGGGAAAACATTCTGTCATGTGGATAGATAAAAGCAGACATGGTATCCCCTAATAGGAAATACTATCAGAAATGAGGCCCATGACTTGGAAAATTGATAAAGTTAGAGAAGTTAGGTAAGGAAGATTTATAGCAGAGATTGTATCATGAAGATTAACAGAGCAGCCAGTTTAACAGCTTTCAAGTACAGAAAGACACAAAGAGTTTTTATGCAGAAACTATAAGTAATCTAGAAAATCAAGAAAGATACTGGGTTACGATATCCTGCTGAAGAGGCTGTTGGAACTATAAAAATGACAACAAAGAATGAGGAATAACTTTTGAACTTAGTTATTAAAGCACTAAAATTATACCATATGATTGGATAAAATTTCAGAAACATTCTTGTGGAAAAGAGCTGTCTAAAAACATAGCATGCTAAAGAGATAAACCATGAAGGAAGAGTTCGACAATGCAACCAACACCATTGCTGAAGCTTTTATTGATTATCAGGCTTCATTTCTTCTGATAATACAACAGCCTTACCCAGATGATCACCATCTATCTGCATCCAGGAATCTTTCCTGGTCCAGTCTGTTTGGTGTTCTGTGTTGTACTTTGAAAGGCATTTCCTTTTTAAGCTAGAAATATTTTCTTCTATGATTTGGTTGAAGACCTTTTTTCTGGGCCTTTGACATGGGTTTATTATCCTTCCTCTATTTTTAGTATTCTTAGATTTGATCTTTTATGTTGTCTAAGATTTCCCTGATACTTCTGGCAAAATTTGTTTGGGTTTAACACTTTCTTTGACCAAGTGATCTACTTGTTTTTATCATGGCTTCAATACCTGAGATGCTTTCTTCCATCTCTTGTATTCTCTTAGTGAGGCTTGTCTCTGAGTTTCCTGTTCAAGTTCCTAAAAGTTTCATTTCCATATTTCCCTCAGTTTACAGTTAATTTATTGATTCTATTTCCACTTTCAAGTCTTAAGCTGTTTTTTCATTTCATCCCACTGTTTGTTTGTATTTTCATAGATTTCTTTAAGGATTTTATCCATTTCTCCTTTAAGGAGCTTAAATATATCCATATAGTCTATTTTATGGACTTTGTCTTGTGTTTCAGCAATGCTGCAATTCTTGAGGCCTATGGTGGTAGGCTTGCTGGGCTTTTATGTAGATAAATTGTCCTTCCTGTGACTGATTGAGTGTTTATGCTGGCATTGATGCGTCTAAATTTGAGAAGACTGAAATTCTAAGTGCTGATACATATTTTTTTGTCTTATTGGGTGGGTGTTTTTTCCCATGATTTCTGTATGATATCTGTTTCTCAGGATTGTGTGTTGACTGTGTGTTGCCTGGTAAGAAGTTCTTCTTGGACCCAGTTAGATTTCCAGATAAAATGTGTTTCTAGGTTTTGAGAGCTGGTACTCAAGAGTGGGGATGGAGTAGGAGATGGGGTGCCCAAGAATGTCCCCTGGAGAGAGTAATGCAGGTTTTTCTTTCAGAATATGTTTACTCCCCTGGAATTGGGGGCAGAGAGTATAGAATGACCACAACGGGTGGGTTGTCTGCTGCAGAGGTAAAAATAAGACTAGGCATTAGACTTGGAGGAGTAGAGGGAGTGGTGAATACCTGCAATTAGCTTACCTGCTCCTCAGCTAAAGTGTCCTTATGGTACCCAAGGAATACATGCTAGAGTCGGGAATTGGGATAGAGCACTGAGGGTGGGGAAGAAAGCTAAGAGGGGAAGATCTATGTGATCCCTGAGAGATGGGGTAGAGAGGAAGGGGAGGACTCAGCAGGTGGTCTGCTGCAGAGATGGGGATGAGACTAGGGAACTGGACTTGAAGAAGAAGAGAGAGAAATGAAGATCTGTAGTTAGTCTACCTGCTTCCCAGCTTGAGTGGCTTGCAGGCTCCCTGAATTATAATCCTTTCTAAAGATGTATTAAAAAGTCACAATTATATTCTCGTGTAGTATTTTATATTTTGACTAGGGACAGATTATTGGTTAAAAATACTAACATCTCTGGTAGAGGACTGCAGTTTGGTTCCCAGAAGTAACAGAGTAGCTTATAATCCACTGTAAGTTTAGTAATTCTAGCTTCAGGGGATTCAATAGGAAATTACAATAGAAATTCTGAAATATTATAAAAATAGACTGGCATCAGTGAATGAATGACTAATCAAGAGTTGGCTACCAAGAATAAGTTATTTTTCAAAGAGTTATTTCTGTTTATGTGTGAGATCATGTGTCTGTGTGAGCACAGGCCATGTGATTGCACTGCGCACAGTATTAAGGAAAGTCTGTCTAATCTCCTGGAGTTGGAGATACAGGTTGTTATGACTGCCCTAACATAGGTGCTGGGAAGAAAACCTGGGTCCTCTGAAGGAGCATCAACCTGAACCATCCCTGCGGCTCCTATAACAAACTCGTACAGAACACTTGTCTTTTATTAGCCTCTAGCTTATGTTCATTCCTTAAAATACTGTGCTTAATATTGGCATCTTGTATCATGCATATGGTTCATTATAATTATGCTAATGCTTATTACTTCTTTTGTCGTGCCTACAATGGTCCCCTTTTCCTTCCAACACAGTTTCCTACTATTTTTGCATATTAAGAAAACAAAATGAGCTGTGAATTGTATGGAAGAGATGGGGGATGGAAGGATGGGAGGGGCAGGCATCAGAAGCTCCACAAGGAGACTATCAGGGCTGGAGGATATGGACCCATGGGGCCTGCAAAAACTCATGCACTAACCCAAGACATTCCAAGCAGAGGACCTAGGCCCCCTCTTCAGATGTAGCCAATGGACAGCTAATTCGCCACATGGAGAAGAGGAAGGGAGAGACTCTGACATGACCTCTGGTACCTGCTATTTGATCCCTGCGTCTTGGTGGAGAGGCCCAGTGGGAATACAGAGGAAAGGGATGCAGGCTGTCCAGATGATACCTGATAGGCTGTGGTCAGATAGTGGGAGAGGAGGACCCCACCTGTCAGAGAGGTCTAGGGGAGGGAAATAGGGCAGAGCAGGAGGGAGAGTGCAAACAGGAAGATAAGAGTGAGGCGATTGCAATTGAGACGTAATGTAAATATAATAAAAAATAAAAATAAAAAGGTAGTAAAGAAGAAAAAAAGAAATAAAAAAGATCCTATTTATATGAAAAAAACTATACTTGTCATAATGAGTTTGGTTTATTTTATTTAACTCTATGATCTATCATCTCATAGATTTTTCTGTGCATGTCAGAATTTTATTGGTATTTTTGGAAAATTAATAATTCATCACATATGTGAAACACATTTTTTTATGTGGCATCAAAGCTAGTTCTGCAAGTTCATTATTATGGAAAGGGAAGAAATAAAAATATGAAAATATGGGAATGTTCTTTTGATTCCTCTAACATATAGAAGCTAAGTGGCTATGAAAAGTGGCACATCAGTGTCACATGGTTATTCTATTTTTAGATATCAAGGGACCACCACAGATTTACACAATGGCTTAGCCAGTTTACATGCCCCACAACATCTCATAAGTTATTCTCTTATTTATCCTTACAAGCATTGATTGTCATTTGTTTCCCTAGTGATGCCCATTTTTCCAGAAGTAGAGATTATACTGTAGGGATATTTTGACAGTGATAAACTTTTCCTATAAGTCATAACTTGTAACTTTAAATTATAAGTTCATCTTCCCCCAATTTAAGGACACAGTCCCTCACCCACTTTTATATGCCAAAGCTATATGTCTATTCATAGCTCCTTCAGCTTTAATTATATAATGTTTTAATTATGAAAATTATATTTTAACATTGCTAACAAAAATTAATGATTTTTTCTTTCATCCACATATAGATGAATGTATGGATGTACATCCATATATACAACACAACAGAGAAAGCCAAGAAACCTTACTGATCAATGCCCCTTATTTACTTATTGTGTAGTCATTAACAATGTCCTTTTAGAAAACGTAGAATTAAAAAAATACGTTACCGCTATTTTTAATTTTATTCATTTAAATATTATTAATTTAGGAAGGTAAACCTTTGTCTCTGGTTTGACATTGAGCAAATGTGGTATATGAAAAGAGGGAGAATCTCTTTAATGTTTGGGTTGTGTGTCTGACACAAGTCCAATAGTCATAAGAGAGGCTTCCTCCAATTGCAGGTAGGAGTTAAGTGCAGAGACCCATAGCTAGACATAAGGAGAGAAAGTCTAAATTGAGAGTCTCCATTGGGTTCTTCCCTTAGCATATTTGATAACCCCGTGGAAGAAGGGGAGGGAAGATTATAGGATTCAGAGGAGATGAAGGCTACCAGGAGAACATGATATGCTGAATGAACTATTCAGGGCTCATATGGGCTCACAAAGACTACAGTAGCAAACACATGCTTGCAAAGGTCTGCACCAGGTCCTCTGCATATATGTTATGGTCGTTAGCTTAGTGTTTTTGTGGGACTTCTAACGGTGGGAGCAGGTGTTTCTCTGACTCTTTTGCCTGCTCTGGGGAATGGTTTCCTCCTATTTGGTTGCCTTGTTCAGCCTCAATATGAAGGCTCTTCCTTTGTTTTATTATATCTTGTTTTGTCCTTTGTGTCTGCCACTTTATAGAGGGCCATTTTTAATCTGAAGAGGAAATGGAGTGGGAGAGGTTCTTGGGGAGATGAGCGGTGAGTGTAGCTGAGAGGAGCGGAGGGAGGGGAGAGTGATATGCATGTATTTTATGAAAGAAGAATCGATTTTCTTTCTCTTTTTAAATTTATAGTTTTTACTTTGTGCACTTTATATCCCGGTGGGTAGCTCCTCCATTGTCACTTCCCGATCCCACTTTCCATGTCTCATACCTTTTCTCTCCCTCCCTTAGTCTTCAGAAAGGAGAGCTCTCCCCTCCTAATACCTGAGATAGACATTGCAGATGGGTGTGGATTTGGGCAAGGACAGGAATAGGAGAGATCAGATGGAGGAAGACAATACTGGGATAGACAACTGGAATAGGAGGGCATCATGGAGATGAGCTAGAAGCCTAGACCAATTGAAACCCCCAAGCATATCTGAGGGTTATCCTAGCAAAACCTCATAGTATTGCAGGATACAAGTTCTGAGCTGGCCGTCTTCTATAACCAGAGTTCCAGTGGAGGGATTGGAACATTAACCCATAAAATTTTCAACCTATAATTATTTCCTGCCTGCAAGATGTGCTGGGATAAAGGTAGCTCAGAACATGTGGGAGTGACCAACCAATGACTATGAAAGACCCATGTCACAAGAGGAAGCCAGTGCCTACCTGACAGAGGGGCCAGAGTCTGGATAGCTCAGAGACATAGGATAGAACCAAACACTACCAGAAAAAAATTAACTAATTAATTAAACAATAAATGAAAATATAAATAAAAATGTGTATACATACTTACCTCTCTACCTGCATACATAAAATAAAAGCAATAAAAATCAATGAACTGATACATTAATGATGCTTTGTTCTACTTGTAGACTGGAGCCTAGCATAATCGTCAGAGAGGTTTCATCCGACAGTTGATGGGAATAGTTACAGAGATCCACGGCAAACCCTTAGGCTGAGCTCTTGGATTCCTGCTGCAGAGGACAAGAAAGGATGGTAGGGGCAAGAGGAGCCAAGGACACCACAAGAAAACAGCTCACAGAACCAAATAAGTTGGTCTCAAAGGGGCTCAGAGAGACTGAGCCTACAATGAAGGAGCTTTGTGGGTCTGAGGTAGGTCCTTTGCATATATGTTATGGTTATGTAACTGTGTGTTCTTGGTAACACTTAGCTGGACTTGGTTACTATTCCTGGGAGATCTGCACTTTTCTGAAGGATAAGGATGGAGGAGTGGATTGAGGAAGGAAGATAGGTTGGAGGAGTGGCTGTGAAGAGAGAAAGTAAGAAAAGCTTGGATTGAGATGTAATATATAAGAGAAGAATACATTTTAAAAAGGAAAAATAAATTTACCTCCCAGATCATGAATATATAACAAAGGATAACAAAGCTCTTCATGTGTTTTTAATGTTTGAACACCTTCTGTTAATAGGTAACGTAAGAATTTAAAGTAGTATTAAACTGCTGGTGGCATCAGAGGAAGGTGAAGCAGGCTACACAGATGAGACCTGATAGGCTGTGATCATATGGTGGGGGAGGAGGTCCTTTTCTGTCACAGATCTGCGGGACAGGAATAGAGGAAAAGAGGAAGGGAGGGGGAATGGGAAGATAAAACTGAGGGGTCTACAATCGAGATGTAATCTGAATAAGTTATTTAAATAAAAATGTAAAAAAATTAAAGTGCTATTAAACTGCTTTTGTCAATGTTAATGACATTTCTGTAAACATGATTAGAAATACTCCTGATCTTCCTGAATTACTTTCTGCACCTATGAGCCACGAGAACATTTATTTATTCACTGATGATCTTGGCAGCAAGCCCCTGTTACGATTATGCTGCACAACGAAGGGCACAGGGCACATGGCAACACTCTGTCCTTGAAGATTCCTCAGTTAGAGCCAAACAGAAATCAAACCTTCCCATGGGATTTCTCTGAAGAGTTGAAACTCTCATATTTTATATGTATACTTACTAGCAGGGTGCTGGAAATTATTCACACAGATATGGGGAAAGAGTTAATGAGTGCTTTCAGGTCTAAATTTGTTTCCTTCCCCCAGTGTTTACAATGTAACTATGGAATAGTGTTTTTGCTGATGAATCTAGAATAACAATCATGCTGGGAAATTTATTAAATGTCTGACCATTTTTTAGTTCTGCTTTATCAGTAGTTTTTATATCTCTAGTCTGTCACAAAACATATTTTGTCTTTAAATAGTTAAAAACACACAATAAGAAATTATGGGTATGGGTATTATGGGTAACATTCATATAAATTTTTCTCAACTTTATTTCTTCAAGATCAAACTCTACAACATTCATGTTTGCTCTCTAATGTATCTTTTGGGGAACGTAAATATTGCACATCAAAGATGTGTCTTTTATACTAAGTCATGTTGGTAGAAAGAGGTTAGTTTGTCTTGTTTCTGCTGTTGATATTTTAGGAGAATATATTATGAAAACAATTTTTTTTTGTGCTGCAGAAATAAGTAAGGTTCTGTTAAACTTCAGTTTTATTTAATTTAATCTTCTTTGAACCTTTGTATTATTTGTCCTACTAAAATGTTAAAAACTAGTTCACAAAGTATTAAAATGAATAGATACTGGAAGCAAATTGTCAATTTCTAGCTCATGAATGTCAAGGATTACATTTTATGATTATATTGGGATTTGTTATTCTCATTTCTTTTCATGTCTATAAAAATGTCCATCATTTGTGAAACAGACATGTGTTCAGAATGATTTTTCTCAACTCCAAATACTTCTCTTCTCTAGTTGACAATCTTTGAAAGTGTGCCTCTCCTGAGAGTACTTTAAAGTACAGAGAAAACACATAAAAGTCAGTTAGAAGGTTGTTCCTGTGGCATTTTTTTTACTCATATGCTGCACTTGCAGAAAACACTTTCTTCCTCCTGAAAAAAAAAGGGGGGGGTTTTACAGGATAAACACATCTCTCTAAACTTGGTAAACAAGACATAAAAACAGCAACAAAACTCTTAAATATAAGCAGAAACAATAAGAAAACCAAGTCAAGAACAAGAGAACTAGATCCATGTGATCCAGGAATACTGCTGGTTTGAACCTAGGTGATAATCTGTTAAAAGGAGATTTGTCACCTAGGCCAGACAAGCCATTCTCAGTTCTTTATGAGGGTCACCTACTCATTCACAACTCATACTATTGTGCATTTGTCCTGGGTCTGAGCATCACTTCTATCATATCATGTTTAAACATGATTCAGAATACATTAAGGTTTTAATCTACTGAAGCCCCTTCTCCTGCCAGGACTGCTCATCTTCACTATTACCACAATTTTACCTTTAGGAATTGTCCCTCCTCAGTTTATTCACATCCAGCCCACATATCCTCCCACATGAGGACTTCACAATATCCACTTTGCCATGATGGTTTTATAACAATTGTAACTCTATATCAAATTTAAGTAGAAAAAAATGTTCCAAATATTAATACTTGAAGAGTTTTATTTAAGTTTCTATAGATATCTTGGAGTTGAGAAGTAATTCTAATTCTTAATTCTAATCTCTTGGAGTTTTCACTTCATGGAAAATGTGAGTGAGGAAAGTTCTTTGAAGGCTAATGTGTTTGTACATTTTATGTGCAGTTGTTGGTGATATTTTGGTTAGTTATGGAATATGTAGAAGGTGGAGTTGTGATAGAGGAAATTTGTCACTGGAGGTGCATTTTGAAGGTGTATAAAAACTCAGGACTTTCTGTTCTCTCTTCTCTTTCGCATCGATCACCCCCTTTCCTTTCTCCTCTTCCTTATTCCTCTATCTGTCCATGTCCCTGTTTGTATCTCCATATGTCCCTATGTTTCTCTCTGTGTGTTTGTCTCTCTGTCTCTTTCTCTATGTCTCTTTCTTTCTCCTTTATTTGGATAAAAATGTAATAAGCTAGCTTCTTTCTCCCACTATCATTCCATGTCTCATCTGGTATGATAGACTATCCCTCTGACATTATAAACCGTGATAAATTATCCCTTAAGTTGTTTTTGTTCTTAATATTTTGTCCTAAAAACAGAAGGTAGTGAGTATGCTCCAGGAAATAAAATTATCCTTCTTAGTTAAAAATACGTGCCTTCCAAAGAAAGCCCAGAACTGAATATATGCCTCTGCCTAAAACATTTCAGTTTTTATTCGCAAAACAATAATGAATACTTCCTAAACTACAGAAATGGTTTCCAGCATGATCATTCAATGGCTTTTGTTTGTAATCCCAGCACTTGGGGTCTGAAACAGGAACATGGCCATATGTATGCAGCCATCCAGGGTTACTCAGTGAGTTTGAAACTAGTTTAGACTACAGAGTAAGACACTGTCTTAAAACACATCTCTTTCCCTACCCTGTATTATAACCATATTCTCTTTCTGTCTGTCAGTTATCCACCAATCTGTCTATCTACAAATCCATAGATTCTTGGTCTATACAGTGAGGACCTGTACCAGGAGGTAAAATAAAAAAATAGATATGGAAATGCAAAAGGAATTTTTTAATTTACTCATTTTCCATCCCAATTGTAGCCTCCTCCCTTGTCACCTCTTGACTCCCTCCCTCCCTCCCTCCCTCCCTCCCTCACTCACTCACTCACTCCCTCACTCCCTCCCTCATGTCCTCTTTCCCCCTCCCCTAGTTCTCAGAAAGGAGAGCCCTTCTCCCCTAACATCTGATCTCAGCCAATCAAGTCTCATCTGGACTGCTTGTATGC
>CAJRSG010020273.1:1119-28354 GCA_907169655.1 Acomys percivali | reverse complement strand
TCAAATTAACACAAATAAGCATCAACTTGAAATCGCTTACTCATGACCTGCCCCACTCAAGAGCCTTCATAAACTCCTCCTCACTGAAAGACAGCATCTTGTCACCTTCAATATGCGTTTCTGCCTTTTCAAAACGTCAATTAATTTTAATAGCTTCTTAAACCCTATCATTAGTTCTCCTTTTTGTCTTTCTAGTTTCTTGTTTTCTGATTTTAAAACTTCAATTTTTGATGGTCTTCACCTACAATATCCTTGTTGCTTTGCCTTAGTTTACTCAGCTCCGCTTTACACTTCTCTGCTCCTTCTAGAGCTCGGTTCAGGCGGACCTCTATGGCACTGTGATTTGTGGCGGCCTGTTTGTGCAACCTTTTTTTATTTTCTGGTTCCCTTTCTATCGATGACAGCTGCTGCTGTAATCCATCACACTTTCTGTTTGCTTCTTCCAAAAGATTCTTATATTTTTCTATTTGGGATTACTGGGAAGTAACTGTTCGCTGCTGTCTCACACAGCCTTCTTCATAAATTTTCACCTTGGACTTTCAACCCTGAACCTCATCTTCCTCCCTGTTGCATCCACACACAATGCTGTGTAGCTCCTCCTGCATCACATGGAGCTCGGCCTTTAGGAATCTGATCTGAGCATCTGTCCCAATGTCCCTACTAACACCACAGAAACCGTCGTCACCTGTGTCTTCCAGCAAGCCGTCCTCTTCCAGCTGCCCTTCAATTCTGCTGATTGTCTTGGCAAGGGAGAAGTTGGAGAAATCATCTGGAATGGCCACGTCACTGGTGGTCTGCACGTCAGGATATTTCAGCTTAACACTTGAATTTGCTTTCCTTCCTTTATCTGCAGAGTGGAGTCTGTTAGGAACCTTATTTACAGGACCAGTGTTTGTGGTCTTTGTCTTGGTTTCTGACCATACAGGCGCCATCCCCTCCGATGACAACAGATCTCTCGGACTGTAACCATCTTCCTCTTTGCACGATGTAATTAGTGTTGAAAAAAGGCCTAGCTCGCCCTTCTTGCTGCTCTCTTAGGACTTCCTCAGCTTGACGAGCCAGATCGGCAGTTTTTGCCTCTAGTTCGGCATTTAAAGGTTTGTACTCTTGCTCACGGGCAAGGAGGGCCTGTCCAGCTGCAAGCTGCCCTCGCAACTGGGTGCCTCCAGCACCATGTCTTGGAACTCCAACAACACTTCGTCTCCCCATTTTTCCCAACTGCAGGCTGGCAATAGAAAAAAAAATTTAAAAGGCGGGAAATTTTTCCTGAATTAAAACCACATAAAATTGAAAAAAAAAAAAAAACCACAGAAACCCACATCTATAATATATTTGGGCGGTGTAGAGAATTCCAATGTAAGGAAAATTCAAACAGGAAACTCCTTCCTTGTAGCCCTGTGAAGCAGAGACAGAAGGAAAAAAGAAAAGAAAAGAAATTTGCCAAGTGTGGAAGCCTATGTCTTTAATCTCAGCACTCGGAGGCAGAGGCTGGCAGGTCTACATCACCCTGGTCTACAAACCAGGCTATCAAGGGCTACATAGTCAGATTCTGTCTAAGAAACAGGAAGAGAATGAGAGAGAGAGAAAGGGCCTCATTAAAAAGAGAGAGAAAGGGCCTCATTAAAAAGAGAGAGAAAGAAGAAACTGACATGGGTAGTGACACTATACTAGAGACGTGCAAAGATAAAAATGGTTAATTTGCAGAAAAGTAACCAGTCATAGGTCACTTAGGCTGCAGATCCAATCACAAAATGGTTGGTTATCCCTATAACATCCACGTCACTACAAACTCTCCAAGAATATCTAGCATGGCAGGCTAGCACTGTAGTGTGCATGGTTCAGTACTGGGTAAGACCATTGTTTTTCTTTCATTCTCTCTTTCCTTTACTTATCTAACCCGACTTTTCCTTTATCTCTCCAGTTCCTCTGCCTATTTCCTTTGTCTTCTTCGCTTACTATGCTCATATTTCTCCTAAGTAATGTTTAACTTCATAACACCTATCCAATTACATAAAACATCAGTCTATGGTAATTGGTTACATAGTAATAGGCTTCAATCAACTTTAAATATGCTGTGTGGTTTAAGTTCTTGCTGTTTTCTCCCCATCTCCCGGTCTGGAGACTGAGGGCTCAAGAGTACAAATGCTTGGGACTAAAGAAATGTCAGTCAATAATATTCCCTCCTTACTATGGGTGCCTGAGTTTCGAACTCCACTACCCACATCAAAAGCACGGTGCAACAACACATATCTGTATTGGTGTTGGTGAGGAAAACACATGAGGGTCCCTGGACTTGCTGGACAGCCAATCTAATTGAATTGTCAGCTTCACTGGAGATGGATTTTTGCTACGTTTTGGGTTCTTCTTTTTTTCCCCACCCTGGTTTCAGCACCTAACACTAGATAGGAGAGAAAGAACTATGGGGGGAGAGAGATCACTGAATCTAATTTCTTTCCCAACAGTCTCCCCCAGAGTCCAGGTCAGCCTCTTCACATGTGTCTCCCAACCATTCCTCCTTCAGTTCCCCAGCACCTGCTTAAACAACCCTTTCTCCCCGCTTTCCAAATGCGAACAGTTCTAAGCTATAGCAGCTTTTCTAGCCTATCTTCCCCAACTGCCTTCTCTTCTCCCTCTGTTAACTCTCCTTTCTCAACATCTGCTGGCATTTTTATTCTTGATTGTTCCCAGAAATCCAAGAGGCAACACCAACATTGAAGGTCATGGGGTCAAGCAATTCTAATGGCTAAGAATTCTTAAAAAGTCAACTTTAAAGGGCCAGGTACATAGGATAAATCATCTACATTTTCTCCCATTTGTTTTAGCTACTCATTATTTGGTCTTGAAGCTGCCCTGGGCACTCCCTGGAGCCATGCTACTCTTGTGCTTTTTGCTTCTCCGTTCTCTCCAATGTCTTCTCCGGGGTTCTCGGTGTCTGATGTGACCGTTTTGTTGCTCATTCAGGAGCACAGCCGCAACTGAGGTAAGAACCTAACAGTGATGCTTCTCTTTCCTGTAACTTGGGTACCACTTCCTGAACCTTTCCTCTTCCTGAGCTGTCTCATCTTCTAGCACTTTGTGTTCTGCAGTTCTTCCCTGAAGTCTCTTCACCTCTGGCCCCAGTTCTGTGAAACTTTGGTTTGAAGACCTGACTTGGGCATACAGGATGTGGTATTCAGCACAGTCTGTCTTAAAGTCCTGCTCATAGGCCTGTTGTTGCTCTGCGTTGTGGATGGCTCCGTCTTGCAAAAGACCAAAGTCCTGCTTATAGCCTTGTCAGTGGTTAGGTGCTGAACATTACCAGGCTTTTCTGGCTGACAAGAGAAAGGAGTGGATGATCGGGGTCTCATATCTGCTCTTTTTGGGTCAGTGGCAACGTTTTTCAGAAGACCCCCTCTGCTCAACTCTGAGATTCCTTGGTGTTGATGTATCCACAGCTCTTCGTTTCCTGTGGAAATACAAGCAAATCCATGTCCCCCACAGAAAACATTTGTTTATTTCCATTCTGATTTTACCACATTCTTATGGAATACAGGCCGAGTTTTTGGTTTGGTTTTGATTTTTTTTTTTTTTTTTTTTTTTTTTTGAGACAGAGTTTCTCTGTGTAGCTTTGGCTGTTCTGGACTTGTTTTGTAGACCAAGCTGGCCTTGAACTCACAGAGATCTGTCTGCCTCTGCCTCCACAAATATAGGCTCAATAATTCCACATTTTTCTATACCCAGTGTTTCTCAACTACTGTTGTTCCTTTTTCATTAACGTTCAAAAAATTTTAAGTTAACAGAGCACAATTTAGTCTATCCCTGGAAGTAATTACTTTTCTTTTTTTGTTTTATAAGCATTTCCTTTAAGGTGCAATTAGATCTTTCTATAACTGCTTGTCTTGTAGAATTGTGTGGTATGCCTGATACGTGCCTTATATTTTAATATGCAAATAATTACTTCATCCTACTGGAGACATATGAAGGAGCATTGTCAGTCTTAATTTGTACAGCTATGCTCGGTAATAGCCATTACTTCCAGTAAATGTGTAATTACAGGATCAGCCTTTTCAAAACTCAAAGCAGTTGCTCATTGAACCCCTGAGTATGTATCAATGGGATGCTGTAAAAACTTTGATTTTCCAAATTCCGCAAAATGAAACACACACATATGCCATATTTCATTTCTTTTTGTACCCTTAGGGTTACTTCCAGAGGGTAACGGAGTTTGATTATACAAACTCTTATAATTTACTTGGCTTGTTGACAGGTGATACAAATCTTTTTCTTTAAACGTTTCCTGTTAACATGG
Organism: Acomys percivali; assembly: GCA_907169655.1. Taxonomy (NCBI): domain Eukaryota; kingdom Metazoa; phylum Chordata; class Mammalia; order Rodentia; family Muridae; genus Acomys; species Acomys percivali. The sequence continues at coordinate 24,066 of CAJRSG010020273.1, read as the reverse complement.
TGTTTTTCATAAGGCTTCTAATGCATTTTTTATTAATAATTGGTCCATTTCTTCTTTTCCTTCTGCTAATGGACTGGCAATCCTGTAGGAGACTGAATATGGGTGATACATAATGGATGGTTTCTATTTCTGATTGTCTGTTGCAGTTGCATAAATAACAGAGTTAATTTTTAGCTATCAGGAATAAGTCCAGCAGTTCCTATGTGCAGAACAACTCCATCTGTATATTGAGAGTCAGTAATTATATTAAGAGATTCAGGAAATTCTAATACCATAAGACTGCGTACAAGTCTGATATTTGAACTGAAGTATATGGGTTTTGAATTATTTTATTGATTTTGTCTGACTTACAGCCTGACTTACAGTCAGTTCCTGACTGATTTACATCAATATAGAATGTAAGGGCTTCAGGAATTGGTGTTCTTTTGACAATATGTGGGGGAATCCACTTAGTTCTCTTTTTAAGCTGACGTCTCTTGCTTTTAGGATATTTACTGCTAATTTCTCCCAAATAGCTGTTTCACATTCTTTCTCAGCCTTCACTGATTGCCCATAAATTAATCACAGCATTTGGAGAAGAAACTATGGTTTCTTCTGGATCTATTCCTGACCATTGTCATAGTCTTATTCTTCCTTTTATAATTAAATCAGAACCCTTTTCTATATAAAGCTTTATTTTTTTAATTTGTTTGTGGGCTAAGAAGATCTGTTCTAGGAATGCAGTGAAAGGGTGGGAGGGTGGGAATGGGAGGAGAGAAGAGCAGAGGGTGCGATCAGCATGTAAAGTGAATAAATGAGTAAATGAAAGAGAAAAAAAGAGGAAGATCCATACTAAAGCATTATCTTCTCTTTGCATGATGAGACCAGTAGGACAATAAGTAGAAGGAAAAAACAAAAACAAAACCAAAACGCAACCCAATTTGGCATCCATTCCATCTACAGATGCATTGCAGGTTCTTTGCTACTAAAATTAGCTCTTTCTTTGCCATATCTGTTAGCTGTCATGAACTGTCTACATAAAAATCTCCTTGAAACATTGGAAACAAATTGCTTAACTCTGGAGTAGTTGGTTCAATGGTGGGCCATAGCCAATTAATATCTCCCATTAATTTTTGAAGATTATTAAGAGTTCACAACTAATTGCAAACCTCTTTCTACAAAAGCTATTATTTTTATTTCTCCTTTTAAATTCTTTATCAATATAGATAGATAGAGCAGAGTCTGAGGGAATGCCCAACCAATGCCTGGCTAACGCATCTCACCCCATGAGAGAAAACCAACCTCTGACACTACTAACAATACTCTGCTATGCTTGCCGACAGGAGCCCAGCAGGGATGTCCTCTGAGAGGCTCCACCCAACAACGCCTCAAAACAGAGGCTGAGACTCACAGCTGAACATCGGGCAAGGCATAGGGAGTCTAACGGGAAAAAGAAAAGAAGCTGGAGGTGGCAGGCGCTTCACAAAAAGGCTAACAGAGCCAACATACCAGGGCCCCAAGGGGGTCTGCTGAGACTGATGAACCAACCAAGGACCTTGGATGGGCTGGATCTAGGCCTCTACAAAGATGCAGCCAATGAGTAGCTCAGACTTCAAGTGGGACCTCTATGGAGGAGAACAGAAGCTCTCATTGACATGGAATCTCTTGCCACCATTTCAATTACTTCCCCCTGGTGGGACAGCCTTGCCAGGCCACAGGGGAAGAGAATGTGCTCAGTCATGATGCAGCTTGATGAACTGGGGGTGGGTAGGTAGGGGCACTCCTCTTTTCTGAGGGATAGGGGGGGAGGAGGAGAGAGAGGAAGGGACGGTTGGACTGGGAAGTGAGGGGGCATGAGACTACTTTATCTATACTTCCTGGATGCACAATAAATCGTTGGGAAGTCAAACTGCTCCTTCCCAAGATCATTTCTACTGTCCCTGAGGGGAAGGCCTATAAACTCCAGTAAATATTTTAGAACACTGAACTTTTGAGGATAGTGTAAAACATTTATCTATGGCCACTGCCAGAGGAGTACTGCCTGCAGTAACATGCACTAGATTTAAAATACTAAGTTGAGGTTATTCTGCCTGCTTGTTATTTCCTGGATGACAAGAGGCAAACAGCTTGTCCTTTTTGCTGTGGAGATTGGCCCCACATTTTGTTTCCTGATTGCAACAAATTGTCTTGGATGTCTCTCTTGGACCTACACTCATTGGTCCAATGGCAACACTTGTCACGTTCTCTGCGTACCCCTGAAAGCCTAGGCCTTCTTTCTGGTTTATACTTAGAAAAACCAATGCCCTTAGAGATGCCTTGCTCACAATTTGTTTCAACTGACCATATTTTCCACAAATAAAGCAGGGGGAATTTTGAGATCTAAGAACTTGAGTGGCTCTTTCACAGTCTCTTTGGAAATGACCATATTTTCTGCAATTGTAGCACTAGCCATTTTGGTATTGGAACCTCTACCTATAGCATGACTTATGATATTAGCATGGTATACACAAGAACCGATATTGACTGTATCCCTTATCCATTCCTCCATAGGCACTGCCTGCACCCTTAATAGTCTAATAACTTTTTTATATTCCATATTTGCATTTTCAAATGCCAAGTCTCAATTAGCACTTGCCCATCAGGGTCTGATATGACTTTGTCCACTGTTGCAAAAATTCTTTGCAAAAAAAATCAATGAAGTCTCCAGAGCCTTGTATAATTATTATAAACGATGTGGACTTCTTTCCTGGCTGCTCAACTTTGGACCAAACTCTTAAAGCTGCTAAACAACATTGTTCTATGATTGCATAACCAAATTGACCTATTCTTGATATATCAGTGTTCTGACCTTTACCTATCAATTGGTCCCTCACTCTAATAATTCCCCTCACTCTATGGCTTCTTCTCTTTACCATGACAATCATTGCAATTGAAGACCAGCTTCTAGTACAGCTGTTACAAATCCCCTTTGGTCTTATGGAATAATTACATTTTAATAAACCCAATTATTTTTAAACAAAATCCCAAATGTTTGATTTCACCAATAAAGACTCAGAAGCCAGATGCAGGGTTAAAGCCTACTACCTCAGAGAGGCAAAGAGGTCACCCAACTGACCTTCCTACTCAGCTGGCATCCCAGAAGAAAACAATCCTACCTCCTTCTCCATACTGTCTTAAAGACTCTTCACCTCAATATCCCTGCTTCCTGTGTGTGAGTGTGTTTAATGTTCACTCCCTGACAACTAGTTGTTTGCTCCACCTCTTGACCTATGGTGGCTATATTTAGCTCTTGCTTACAGAAAGCTTTTGGGTTAAAGGTGTGCACTAGGGCTGAGCCACACCACAGCAAGAAACAAGTCTTTCCAGTTTGCAATCTCGGTTTTCGCAATGTGATCAAATATTCTGCCACATTTTCCCTTTTTGTCTAAATAAAAGTCTTTCTATAACATCAATGAACTATATACTGTGTGGTAATAATTACATCCACAATGTGTCTGGTGTTGTTGCCCTTCGTGGTACTCAGATGGAGGAGTATCCTGAGACTTGGAAGCCCAGGAACCATACAGTTCTGACGGGAAAAGGCATCGCCAAAGAAAGTTTTACAACTCTGAGAAAAGGTGACCTAGGACTCAGAAGACCAGGAACAGCGCTGAGCTATGACATTGTCCCAGTAGAAGGGCATCCTGAGGCATGGGAGCCCTGGAACCATAGAGCTCTGAGAGGAGGCCTCCTCAGCAGAGGCATTGCAGCTCCCAGGAGAGGGTATCCCCAGCTGAGCTGAGGACCTCAGGAACCTCAGCCCAGGCCCTTGCACCTCTTCAGCATCGCTGAGAAGCTCAGGAGCTTTGGTCCTACTCCATTTCTCTTGTCTTCATTGCTTCTTTTCGTCCTTGCTTCTTTCAATGAGAGAGTCACACCAGGCAGTAAATCACTTAAAAGAGAATTGTTGGAGGGACAAATTCAGGAGAGGATGAATAAGCCAATGAGTGGCTGCCTCTATTCCTGGAAGAAGGCAGCAGGAAACTGGGCAGACAAAGCCTTTATATAGGATTTCTTAAGGGGTGCAGCTTTCTAGGGTGGTGATTTCCAGGGTGAGGATTGGTGGGATTTCAAGTCCTGAGCTTGGGAGCTCAGGGATTGGTCAGTTCTCCTGCTCAGGGATTGGTGGCGTTTTGTACAGACTTTTCATCTCAAATTAGCATAATCTGAAAGGAGTCCTATTGAAAGGCAAGAGATGACCTTTGTGACTGTGGGGGAGGGACAGGGCTACTGAAGCTTCCTCAGGCAGGGGTCTGGCCACTTTTCTGACTTGAGGGTTTACAAAATTTACAAAGTATACAAAGTTTACAAAGAGAGACCACAGCAGGGAAGCCTTCCTCTGCAAAATAAATAGCCAACAGAGACTAGAGAGGGAGTGCTGTGGCCTTGGACAGCTCCCATGACTGCAGTAGACTGAGGCAGGAAAGGTCATCATGGACAGCTCCCACAGAGGAGGCTGTTGCTGCTCTGTTAGGAGCCACCTTTTTTTTTTTTTCTGTTCCTGTCTCCACAGCCTGGGGTGGGAAGGAGGGGCTCTGACAGCCCAGGGAAGGAGGAGGGCCTGGAGGGTGGGGCTGACATCACACCACTTAGAGCTTTTGTGGCAAGCTTCTGAGGGGCTCCACAGACAGCTCTTGGTGGGGTGGTGGGCAGCAGGGCACTTTGATTTAACGCAGCCACTGCAGCAAACACTTTGACCTCCATGCCGCTGCGGTGGCCACTTTGATCACCCCCGCAGTGGTAGAGGGACTACACAGTCCATATGTATTTAGCAACCTTGGATGTGGTCCTGAGCTTCACTTCTTCCCTGGGGTTTCCAGGCATCACTGCACACCTGGCTGAGGACGATGAAGCAGAAACGGAATGTGTGGGTCTGCAGGATCTGGGTCAGCTAGGAGGACAGGGAGTTGGGGTGGGGTGAGTGTTACAGCTCCCTTAGACAATATTCAATGAATAGCCTGTATGCTTAATTCAGGGTGAACCAGGGCTATGTGAACCTTGGGGAGTGGGAAGGGTATTTAGGGGCCTAGTACACATTATTTGCTTGGGCTAAGAGGTTGTGGATGCTTTATTTGCATGGAGAGGAATTCCAAGTGCTAGGTTACATGAGTACCTCAAGAACTGTAAGAATGGTGGGGGGGTCGCAGGGTTAGCTGCACGAGGGCATGCAGCCACAGAACAGGGAGGGAGCAACTTTTATTCCTGGCAGTCTCAAGACTGAGATTTCAGGTTCGGACACATCTTAACCTCACTCTTGCTCCATGCCAGTTTCCCGGTGACATAATCCATGTGTCCCACACTTGGAGAAAGTACTCTACTGTCTATTCTATCTTGGTAAGTCCGAAGTTATGTCTCTTAATCGCTTTCTATTATAACTTGCATTTACCAATCAAAAACATATTTTTAGACCTTAAAATAATTTCTAAAACCCTAAACAACTTAAGCTTAATTGTGAGACAACAATTATCTAGTTTTCAACCCCATTAGAGACACGATAAGGATAAATATTATTTGAATAAACAGGAAATGCGGAGCAAGCGGCTTCCAAAACTATAGAAATGTCAGGGACTGCTGGCCGCCTGGTCAGTCACCCGAGAGTCCTCTGCAGTCAGAGCATACATCTCTTTGGCCTATTGGTCTAGAAAATCTAACAGATTTTTTTGTGAAGCAGGAATTATGAAGGACTTTTCTTCCTTATCCTGGCAGAGTTCAGCAGTCTGCTTCTTGTGTCCTGCTTGCCCACGGCTTGGACAGGCACACTGTCAGCAGCTAAAGCGAGGGCAGTTTCTTGCCCAGCGGCAGTTTGCCACATCTGAAACAAACTCCATAAGGAGATTCTTCGATATGTATCATCATCATCTTTGAAATAGCATGGAGGCGCTGCCAAGAGCTAACATGTCTCATTGCCCCCAAAATAAGTCTTAAATTAATCTTTAAAATCCAGTATCCAGGGGAGTGCAGGGTGATCGGGGGGTTGTGACTCCCAAACCCGGGGGATGTGCAGCCACGATGGGGGTGGGGTGGGCGGGGAGATTTCTTCTGAACCTTCCCAACTGTTCAGTCTGAGAAGTCCCCAAGACTGTTTTGGAATAGTAGCTCACCTGTTTTGCTGTGCTGTGCTATGAAGTGCAGTATCACCTCTGTGGCCTCCACCATGGAGCCTCTGTTCCCCCCAGGGGGTCTGCACTCTCTCTTCTATTCAGAGAAGTGCTGGGTGCTCCACGTTTGTGCCTTCCAAACCAGGAGTTGTCCAGTTGCAATGAAGTGGGAGCTTGGTGCTTCTGGTTTGTTCCCTTCAATCATTTTCCCAGCCTATCCTCCTCTGCTCTCTAGACATGGTACACACTGTGTGCCGCCATCCTGTCCCTCCACAATCTATCTTTTCATTTATCTCCCTACTTTTTGTCATTCTTCCTGCCTTAATGTACCTGATTCTGGGAGCCATGGCCTCACCCTTTGAAGGAACATTATCAATTCCTCCAGAGCATCAGAGTGAACTGCAATACCCTTTATTTTTAAACTTTTCTCAAGAATCTGAATATACATGCTCCTTTCCTTACATTCAGTTTGACCCATGATTACCTGTTCCCAATCTGACAACCCTTTTGTTACAGGAGTCTGCATCACTCTACGAGTGTGAGTCTAGCTCAAAACACCAAGAAATGATAATAAATGATGATTATCCTAATGTCTGCCACACATATGCACTTCAAACTTTCCCACAGACCAGCTCTAGGAACCAGTGACAAGGAGAGAAAAGAAAGCCTTGGTGAATCCATGGTAGGGAGAATTACAGTGAACAGCTGGTTAAGGGAAACTAACCATTTGTGAACAAATAGCTAGGAATTAGATGTTGAGGAGAGATTGAGGAATGGAGGATTAAAAAAAAAAAATACTAGCCCAGACTTAAGTGGTCATACAAACTGATAGGTCCTAGAGGCCAGGAGTATTTTATTTTTCTTTCTCTCTTCTCACTCTCTATTACTCCTTGCACCAACCCTAGTACCTTATTTAGAGTGAGTTTCAATATTTTTATTATGCATTCCATTATGATTTTCTCTTCTTTTAAAATCAATAGAACATTTAAAATCAACAAAGCAAAAGAACAGTCTAACAAAAAATACAAACAGTTCTGTATTGCCTCCAATAAAGCATAGATCAAAATTCAATCAGTTTCCAAACACCAGCCAACATAACCTGAGTTTATTTCTTAAAAATACTTGGGAAAGTTTAATCATAAATTGCCACAGCCTAAAACCATAGTGTTTACATAATAGTCATAGCAACATAGCTTGGGCTAAATGTTCTCTAATAAAGAAGAAACTTGACTTAATCCCAGTCCCAAACTATGCTATCTAAGCCTAGGCTAACTGCCAAGGGGTCCTCTATTGAAAAATATATGTAAAGCATGATGTTCCAAGTCCACCTTCTATTGCTCTCAAATCAGACTCTAAAGAAACTTTTTGGCAGCTAACAGTATCGTCCTAGGTAAAGTTATATAAAGGTCCCAACTTTCTTACAAGCAGTTTCTACCTGAGTACACACAGTCAGAGCAAAGAATTCTATGATTGTCTCAATACTTTGACCAGATGCCTTCTTTCAACATTCTCTGTGGGAAAAAGCTTTCCAGTGTGGATTTCATTAGGGATGAGAAATACAGAGAGAAAGACAGTTTTAGGAGAAAAACCAGATTTCAAAGTATTTTAAGACAAAAATTACACCTGAACCATGCATAATATTTAAGGACAGCAGTGATCAGCCAGAGATCTTTGGAACTTTGTCAAGCAAAGGCTCTACAACATGTCCTTATGTCTCTGACAATGGAACTGTTACCACATTGGAACAGGTAAGAGTTCATGAAAAAGCCATATGGTTATGCTACCCAGAATGCATCAGCACATCCTTAGCATATACCACCTGTCCAACCTGTTACAAACAGCACACATTGGCCAGGGACTAACTAACCTGTGGTCACTTCCTGCTGATTCCCCCATGGAAGCCTTTTATTCTGAATTAGGAGACAGTTGCTATTGTTGTCAAACTGTCTTGTAGATGTGCATATTTATGTTATGGATAGTACTGCACTCGGTCTTCATCAGAGGACTGTTTACGTTTGTAGAAGGTGCTTAATACAAGGTCTATAACTGGCCAAAGTGCTGAGAAGAGGTGATGACAAAGCATGTGATACCCATGTCATCCCCTGTATGGTTCGGGGTCATCTTACCAGAGAGGGTAGACATAATGTATTGCTGATGTTTTTGTTCATTCTGAAATAAACATCGTCAGGTGGATATGTGGCAGAGGGTGTTTCTCATTCTATAAGTCTCCTATTCACTTGGACTTTTTTTCTTTCTGCACCTTTTAATTTTCATTTCATTCTATTTGTCAGTTGTGGTCTACTTTCCCAGGCTGTCCTTGTCTATGCCTGGATCATATAGTTCCTCTGTTTTTCCATTACTAGCTTTTGTTTCAGAGCTTATGTTATGGTTTTGTTATATTTTTAAAAGATTTTTGAGGAGAGGTGAATTTTTAATCTTGTTTTGTGCTCTACACCCATAATTCAAATTTCTGAGTTCAAATTTATTAAAGGTGTCTTTCTTCTGTAAAGTATTTTGACACCATAGTTGAGTCATGTGGCTATAGATGCCTGCTTTACTATGATTCTTTTAATATATTTTGTAGGTTCCATGTCTTTTTCATATGAATACCACACTCGCCTTAGTTGGTACTAAGGAAATTAAAAAAATTGTGACACCATTAGCATTGTTCTTTATGAGATGGTTGTTTAAGATAATCATGGGCTTTTGAGTTTCCATTCAACTTTGAGGATTTTCCCTCACATTTCCCTAGAGATTCCATTCGTGGAGTCTTCAAAAAGAATTTCACTGAACCTGTGGACCTTTTTAAAATAATATAGGGTTTTGGTTTTTTTGTTTTTTGTTTTTAGGAAATAAAGTTTATTTTCAATTTCTTTTTTTTGTTTGTTTGTTTCTTTTTTTATTTAATTAATTTATTCTTGTTACATCTCAATGGTTATCCCATCCCATGTATCCTCCCATTCTTCCCTCCTTCCCATATTCCCCTTATTCCCCTCCCCTATGACTGTTCCTCAGAGGGATTACCTCCTCCTGTATATGCTCATAGGGTATCAAGTCTCTTCTCGGTGACCTGCTGTCCTTCCTCTAGTGCCACCAGGTCTCCCCCTCCAAGGGACATGGTCAAATGTGAGGCACCAGAGTACATGAGAAAGTCATATCCCACTATCCATTCAAGTTTGGAGACTGTTCTGACCATTGGCTAGATCTGGGTAGGGGTTTAAAGTTTACCGCCTGTATTGTCCTTTTAATATAGGTATTTTAACAGTACTTATTTTGCTGATTCATGAGAATGAGTGCTTTTCATTAACTTCTAATGTTTTACTCGTTTTCTTTCTTTCAAGTTTTAAAAGATTCTTTGTGTGTGGGTCTCACATCACCTTTTTAGGTGACTGTCACCTTGACACAGTCTACACTCAGCTGGAAGATAGTTTCTGTGAGGTACTGTCTATATTTGCTTAGCCTGTCCTCGTGTCGGTGGAAGATGTCTCAATTAGGTAAATAGCTGTGGCGAGTACCAGGAACTATAGAAAGCACCCTTTCCTAGGCAGGGGGTCCTGAACTATATGAGTGAAAAATCCACCAGAGCACAATCAAATAGTCAGTGAGTGTGCACACATTTGTTACTTTCTGCTCTTGACTATGGTGTGATGTAATAACTGCTCCCAGCTTCTGTGCCTGACTACCCAACACTGATGGACTGTAACTTAGAATTATCAGCTGAGATATCCTTTCTCCTTCAACTTCTTTTCTGTCAGAATATTTTATCACATCACTAGAATTGAAAGTATTTATCACATCAATAGCATTGGACATGCATGATTTTAGGTATTTATTTCACTGAGGTGATTTTCAGTGGTTTTGTATTCTTAAATTCCCTCTCAATGTGGTCCTTATGGGTGCATAGAAATGATGCTGGGTTTTTTTTGTATGTTCCATTTCATATCTTAATATCCTTCTGATAGTGTATCTGATCTAAGAGTTTTTAGTAGAGCCTGTTTTAATTACTGAATTGTGTCTTGAAACATGGATAATTTGGCTCTTTGCTGTGGTATTTTTAGCACATTTCTTTTTGTGCTGCTGTTCTGAGCTGAAAATTTAGGCAACTCTAGTAGTTAGTTTTCTGTCACTGTAATAAAGTTCTCTGACAAGAAGCAAGTGAGGGACGAATGAGCATATTCTGCTTTAGAGTCAGAGTGATAGAGTCCACCAGAGCAGGGAAGAGAAAATGACAGGTGAGGAAGTCACAGCAGCAGGGACAGGAAACTGGTTGAGCAGTTTCATCCACACGCATGATGCCTATGGGAAGAATTTCTTTTCTTTTTGTTATTTTAAATTATTTTTGGGGGAAAGGCATTTCTTACTAAAATCAGTACAGGCATCACAGTGAGAAGAATTTAGAAATTGACACATTTATTCAGTACTTATTTTTAAAGGAAATGTTTTACTTTTATGTGTATCAGTATTTTTTTAAATAAGTTTGATATAAGAAACATGCATTATGTTTATTATTTCCTAGATTTCTGTTTTCATCAGGACATTTTGCCATTAAGGAAAGTAACTATCTAAAAATCAAAACAACAAACAAACAAACATGTCCCCCCCTTACAAACAAACAAACCTCTGAATTTTGTCAGAACCCCTTTCCTCAACTAAAATGATCATAAAATTTCTTTCCCTTAACCTTTTCATGTGCAGAACTCTGTTAACTGAGCAGCATGTCTAGAACCACCCTTATTTTCTAATTCTTGTGATGTTCATGTCAGCAGGGTTGAGAACACATACCAGTCTCCCCAGCAGGAGAATCCCAAAGGATGCAGGGGAGAGGTGGTGGGAGAACGTGGCCAGAGCAATTCTCCAGCAAGTGGACCCATGCAGAACAAGCAAGAGGTAGTTTTCCTTTCTCCATCTCACTTTAAGGTAGTATGGGAGACAGCTGTGTGTCCTACAATGGAGAACAGCAGGCTTCTCAAGCCCCCAGTTTTAAAAGATCACAAAAAAGGGCCATTTGCATTTGCAGTTAATTTAATGAAGTAGAAAGAAATGCTTCTGAGATTCCAACAATTGTCTTGCACTTACAGGAGGAAAGATAAAATCAAGAAAGAAAGAAAAGTTATGATTTGTGTTATCAGCTGCTGGCCTGTGACCATTCTCTTTAGTCCTATGAGCCAAAGATCCCGTGGAAGTTTATGAGGTTTGACACTCTTCACTGGCGTATATTATATCCTGAAAAACGAATGAGGAAGTGACTGAAAAATTGAACTCTTACTGTAGAGCCTAATATTGCAAAATGTGGGGGTTTGTCATTATTTTTCATTATTTTCAATGAGTATTAAACATTCCAGAAAGCTCTGGGAGAAATATTTGATTAGTTATATATGTTCTATCTTTCAAGAGACAACAAGTCATGAAAACGACAACAGTTGCAAAAAAAAAAAAAAATCCAAAACTATCACTTTCAGATCTTTCTCTCTTGATCACCTTTTCCTTCTACCTTCCAAACAACCTGAGCTATTTTTATAGGAACACATTTTAAGCCCATTCTGAAGCTAAAGGTACCTGTAGCTGAAGGTGTCTGATGACCCCAATTTGAAGTTTTGGGCTATTATTCTTTCAATATGTACACAATTAAATTTTTGTTTAAGAGAAAGGATGACATTTAAAAGTCTTCAGTGTTGTAAAAATTAGGTATATTTGAACCAAGTAGAAAGCCCTCACCATTATGGTTAGGTCCCATGCATTACTGAATACTCAACCTGCAGTTTTAATTAGTTAAAACTCAGCACATTTCTAAGATTTCTCGTAAATGAGATGCTTAAAAGGAAACAGGAAATTAAGATTGAATATTAACTTTGTCTTTCAATGGCTTTCTTGAACAAAATGTCACCACATGTCATTTTGAATATATTCTTTCATTCAAAATGGTACATACACAGTTTTTGCTTTGACCTTATTAGTCACATAGTTGAAACTTGGTTTTTCCTCATTAGTGAAAATACACCAAAACACACATGCGCATGCACACACGCACACACACACACATGCACGCCCACACTCATGCACATGCACATGCACACATACATGCATGCATAGAAACACACATTTAAAATAATACAAGTACATAATACATAAAAAAGAAAAATTGATAATTACCATCATCTGTTTAACATTCTCCAGAGTCTCCGGAGACTGGTTTAGAAAACACTGTTTGAAATTTTTTATGGCATTTTTACCCACAGGAGTATGGAGGTATGGGTTAAGTACTTCTAGATACTCTTCCTGAGACACTTCAGGGTCAATTGTCATCTCAATGATCTTGTCTAGCTTTTCACAGCCAGAACCTGGAAAGACATGACACTCGTCTCTGCTGGTTTGAACTCGTTAGGGCTTACCTGTTATGACAGTCACATTCTTGAGTACAAGTGGAGAAACAGATGAGCAAAGGTGACAGAGCAATGCCAAGTGTGGACAGGAGATGCCAGCTGTGAGATGGCACTTAGAAACTGTGAACTCTGCTCCTAAAATCCCAGCACAAGAAGTCATGCCTCACCCAGCCTTTGAGAACAAGGACACTGAAGAGATGGCAGTCTGTGCTACTGGACATGGTAAGCATCTGGGTTTTGTTTGCTCAAAGTCCTGCCACATTTAAGTACTATTTTGAGAACATCATGGAATATGTTCAAATATCCTATAAGTCTCACATCTAGAATATTATCCACTTTACTCTGTTAACTCTAGCATCTGCCACACAGCAACTTAAAAAGAAGCTCTAGTTATAAAGGAAATCACTTGTATGGAAGCATCACCTGTCAATAAAGAAAAATCCTGTGGCCTATAAGAGAGGGTAGAACAGAAAGTGGGACATCTGGCAGGCAGAAAGGATTATGCCACAGAGCCAGGCATGGGAGATTTATCCAGAAAGTTGTGAGGTCAGACTCATGGTACCTGAGCAGAGGTAACTATCCGTGTGGCAGGATGTAGATTAGAATACATGGGTTATTTTAAGTTATGAGCTAGTCAGAGAAGAGCCTAGCTATATAGCCTAGTCATTTGTAAGTACATTCTGAGTCTGAGTCATTATTCCAGGGGCGTAGAGCCTAGAGGAAAAAACACCACATCATCCAGTAAGTACTTGAAGTGACCTCATACAGAAAATGGATGTAGATTGTAAGATTTCTTTCTTTAGGTCCTTAAATTTTCCCCTAGAAAGTCAACGAGGGAAGTCAAACCTCACACAACCTTTGTCAGCAGTGATATGCAAGAAATGAGATGCTTTGTTCTGATGGGACATAGTGAACAGTTTCGGGTTTGTTTTTTCTTTTAGCCAGGATACATCTTAGTGTTGTTTTGTGAATTCTGTGAGGTATTTAAAAATATTCAATAAATATTATACCCAGACTATCATCTATTGCCAATATTAACTCTATCATCTGCATCAAAAGTATCATAAAACATAAACTCTTATACTTGAAGTAATGTTTGGTCAACCAGTAGTAGAGAAAGATGTCAGAAAGTAGGTTCAAATGAACTAGCTTTACCCTATGCCTAAGCTTGACCCTGGTTTTCCTACTGGTTAACTGAGAACTCCACCTTCTTGCCATTTTGCACCAGCCTCTCAGTTAAGTGAAGTAGCTGACATAAACGATGCAAATTATACAAAGCCTATGACACATATGGCATGTTTGTACCAATTACATTCTCAGGAACAAAGCTTACTTCTTTCATTATTTCAAGTGGACTTGAGGAACATGAGCTGTCCTCCCTACCAGCAGGACTAGTGACCCAACTTGAGGGGTCAGAACAATCCTTCACACATCTGTTTTGTGACTAATAAGCTGTTTACTCCTAGACTACATGCTACAGTTTGAGAAGTAACTCCTTCCACACTTAAAGAGATTCATGAGTACAATCTTTAGGAAACACATTTAGGCCCTGTGTCATTCCCACAAAATGTCTCATCTCCAAATCCAAGACTTGTCAACAATTTCAGGAGACCTGTTATCACCGTAGAACTCCCTGCATGCCGTTACCTCAGCTCTAGAACAGGAACCAAACCCAAATCAGTGATACCTTTGATTATCTGAATTAATGTTGAGTTTAGGGCTACTGCATCAGACACTTTATTTTATCTTTTTTTTTTTACCAGTGTTGACATGTCCTGGGGCTCAGGAATTAGGACTTCTTCCTGTAGGACATAGAAACAATTTGTGGTCCAAAAGCATCCCACCCTTCCACAGAACTCACTATTGGCATAGCAGCAAATGGGGATAGCAGCTAGCATGAAGACCACCAGCAGCTTCATGTTGAGGCAGCCTTTGTGGGTTGGTCTTTGGTACAAGACGGAGATCAGGAAACTTTCTGGAGTTGAGACCTCAGTGTTCCTCTATTTATTTCCTGGCCAGCCCTCTTAGTGCCACCTTGTAAATAAGAGTGCAAGTCAGAAGAGCAACATGGCACTGTACCAGACAACACCAGAGGGCATGAAGCAGAGCCAAGGAAACCTATGATTTGTTCATACAAAACAAGGAAGCAAATTATTGAGAACCTGACTCTGAGAATTAAAGCATGGAGTATACCAGTTAGTAAACTTTCCCCAAGTGCTTCCAAAAATAATGCAGATTGCCACTCTATAGTTTAAATTTTAAAAAATTCTCCTCCTTTTCGTACCCTTCTTCCTTCATTTTCCTCCTCTTTATCCTCTTAGTCTCCATCTTCATCATTTTCCTCACTATTTTCATTCTTTTCTTTTTTCTCATTCATCTTTCTTCATTCCTTTCCTTTTCTTGTTTCTTTGCCTTTTATTTTCCAACTTTAAGCAGCTTCATTTTGTTCACACTTATTTCTGATGGTTCCAGTGTCTAGGAACAGTGTACCATCACACACCCTTTGGCAGGCTGACTTTTCTGTGGCCCCTCTTCTTCTTTGAGTTCCAGAAAGAGCTAATTACCTTCTGATCATTACTGAGGAGTCTTCCAATGAATCCTTTCATCTGACTAGTATTTATTGTTCATTTCAAATTTCTAAACATATTTTCCTTCTATGTTAAAGCTTTAGAATGTCACTTCTCCTGAGTCAAAGGGCATTGCCAATTATTATAGATACTTTTTGCTCTATTGGAGGGAAAGAGGATGACAGGAGTATGATGAGTGACTGTGTGGCTCATGTAAATGTGACTTCAGGTCCTGGGGAGGCATCTGCTCATGACTTTTCTTAGAGGAACAAGCATGGCTCTCTGAGCTTCTTTTCAGACATGTTAAAGTGAGTAGAGATTAAGCCCTGCTGAGGTCAGAACAACATATAAATAACCTTTCCACAATGTCTAATTTCCAGTGCTGAAACTATGGACATTAGTATGGCAGCTATATCACTTGGGTATATAATGGAATTCCACAGATGACATGCACATCCATAATTATTATAGCACTAGTCAAAATAGAGCAGCTATAGGATCAGCTTAGTTATTCATCAAAAGATGACCAAATAAAGAAAATTATATATATGTACATTCATCTGTAAAAAGTAGAATTATGTCACTTACATGTAAATGAATGTGTCAGTATATTATTAAGTTAAACAAGATATTTGAACTCAAAAAGACAAATATTGTGCTTTCTATAATATACACACTATGTATGTGTATGTATGTATGTAGGGAGGGAGGGAGGAAATTAAGTATTTATCTGCCTATCTATCCCTCTATCTAAATCTGAATGACATTAAAGTAGAAGAGGAACTATTGGTGGGAGAAAGGAGTGATAAGACTAAACGAACAAAGTAAAATGATGCATGTCTGTGAAAAAGTCATGATAAAATTCTGTAGGCATAAGGTTATTTAGTAATTCAAATGCTGATTTCTGTACCCCCTTATCTGGTTGCAATCCTTGTTATGAGTATCTCCTGCCTCAGTGTTGTATAAACACTCTTCCCCATTTGTCCACTGATATGTCAACAAAGCTTCGTACAGCCAGTCACTGAGCAGAGGAAAGAACAGGACTGGACTTCCTGCCAGTCAGGGGAGGAGGTTTTAGAAAAGAACATGAGGGATTCATCCATTAGAGAGGTCCAGGAGACATCAGGACAGAAAACTGGAAAAGGAAAACCTACAAAGTGCAAGTATCTCCGGAATGCAAGTTAGAGGAGGGTAAATTAGCCTAGAAGGTTAAGAAAAGAGTAATAATTGTGCAGTTCTTCTGCTGTGAAGCTTGTTTAAATGATACAATAGATTCACAATATTTGTGTGACTGCAGGGTTAAGAGAGAAATTGAGAAACAAACACAGTTGTATAAAAATAACATTAACAAAATTCATTGTTTGCAATCACCTGAAAATTAAATTTACATAAAATAAGCAGGCTATCACAAGAAATATTCAGGTAAAATATATCAAGTGGGAGCTTTTATCCGTGCATCAAAATATTCACCCGTCTACTGTGAAAACACATATAAGAGGCTTCCCCAATGACCTGCAACCTGTGTTGAATGCATATTCAGTCTGAAGTATGCTTTGGTCCAGGTCTTGTGTAGGTCACTTTTTAATTTGAGAATAGAAACCTACCAATATATATAAGATTTCAGAGAGAGTTATGAATAGGAAGAACAATACTTTATCAAAAGGAACAATGACATCATGGAATGAAGGCACTGTCCTGCACAGTGAACCAGGCAGTTTTCTGGAGAAGATATTGTTGTCTTGAATAAGTTGATGGTGATGCTGTGAAACAAGTCGGTAAGTGGCTCTAGACAGAGGGAATAGTGTAGGATAGGCTTAAATAAAATTGTCACTTGCTAACATCCAAAAAGGTGGGAGAAGTAGAGATTTTCAAACTAACAAGAAGAAAGAATATATGAAGATAGTGACACATGAATGACACAAAGAGGAAAAATATTGGTTCCAGTATAAAAAGGAAGGGGAAATGTGTATGTGGCCCAGAAAGCTAAAAACCCATGTTTAATGACCTATGAACGCTTTATTTAATGTCAGAACTGTTTGTGACATTTCCCTTCCCATCAGTCAGCTGGAACAGAAGCCAAGAACAAAGCTGACTTAGCCAAGCACTTTAAGTGTAGTCACATGTCTTTACAAGTGAACTTTTAGCTCATTGTCTTTGGCCACAGTCTCCCAATTCAAAGTCAAGTGATAGTGATATGTGATATTGCCTGTGTCCCATCCTCAACTGGGCTGTCCCTGTTTCCGAAATCCTTGTAGGGCTGTCTTGTTTTCAGCTGAAACAAGACCCGTTAAAGGGTTCCTCGCTCATATGTTGAACTGTCTACCTGAGGTACAGGTGTCTATCAAACAGAGACCATCTTTTTTTTAACTTGAATGATTTCTCAGGACATTTGATGCAGATTTCGTGCATGAAACCAAATATCAATGATTCAACCCAGAAAAGTCTCATTTGAAAATTCATAAAACCAAATGGGCCAATATACTGGTGCTGCTGATATTTCTCCTTTTCCAAAGGTGACTGACACTGTCCAAACTTCCCAACAGTTAAGGGTCTGTATAAACATCCTTCAATGTCCCCCTCTTGAGGACAAATATTTATGGATGGAAGTCTAGATCAAAGGACTGTACTCTTTACGTTGTTTCTGGGTTGTACATTTCATAGGTTTGTGTTTTAAGAGATTAATAAAATATTTGATGAGGAACAAGCAAAACGAGTCAAATGGTATATACTCACTTATATCGAGACACTAGTCCAAGGGATACGCCCCCATGATAAACTTTACCTACCAGGAAAGTGGGTCAGAGGGGAGAAAATCCTATTGAGACTTTAGGGGTGAGAAGCCTGGGAGAATGAGGAAATAGAAGGATGCAGAGAGTCCTGGAAAACTACAGGCAGGTCTGGGCCCTGGGGTCCTCCTCAAACTATGGCACCAGCCAAGGAAAATATAGGCAGTAAACTTCGAACCCCTACCCAGTCTAGCCGATGAACAGGACATTCTCCATCGTTAAGTGGAGAAGGGGATCTGACTTTCACACGAACTCTGGTGCCCCATATCAGACCATGTCCCTTGGATAGGGAGGCCTGGTGGCACTCAGAGGAAAGATAATAAGTCACCAAGAAGAAACTCGATACCCTAGGAGAATATACAGGAGGAGGAGGTATCCCTCAGTCACAGACATAGGGGAAGAGAAGAAGGGGAAGGGGGAGGGAGGAAAGAAAGGGAGGATACAAGGGATGGGCTAACAATCGAGATGTAATATGAATAAATTAATTTTAAAAATTTAAAAAAGAGAGATTAATAAAATATTAGATGAGGAACAATCATATCTGTATGACAGTTGGCCCCTGTTAGGCTTGAGACATAGATTAATACTTTTGGTACACTGTGGTCCTTACCAAACTTAATAGAAGAAAGTAATATTGTGTGTGAGACTTTTTGTCCCAATGATTCATGCAGGGTCAAAAACATACATGTGTATAACAGTAAGCATTATCATGATTAAATGATATTCAGGTTTTCTGACTGTAAGTTACAGATATGTATCTGCTTCACAGCATTTGGGCTCAGGACAAACCACCCTTTATCTCTGCATCTTGTCTGTAGCTCTACAAGTCTTGTCCACCCTCACCTAAAATGTCTTACTCTGATATGTCTTTGCAGATGAACGTCTTCCTTAAGGACATACGGAATCCACAAATCATGCTATGAGCACTTATTGAGGCCAGATATTTCAGAAGAGACATCGGGACATTAAGACTCTTGGATCTGAACATTAAAACGTCTGTTTTTGTAGTCAGAGGGACATTTCCTTCATCTCTGTGATTATAGAAATCTCAGTATTTGTGTTTCTTAGCTATGGTACTCATTGCTTAGTCCATATATATTATACCCAGAATTGGCTATTCCTTGGCATCTAAATGCACGGGTGTCCATCATTCTGTAACTTCTCTCTCAAAGCCATCCCATCCACACCACACAAGAAGAGCCTCCAGGTCATTTACATCCCTCCTTAACTCAGAGATCCAGCCTGGCAACCACAAGCTTCCCAAGGCTATTTCTGTTCAATGAACAGACAGTTGATGGACATTCGTGTGAATTCATATAGGCACCAGGGATAAATCTGAAAGACCTTGTAAATCCTCCCTTCCAACACAAGCATGGACAAAGAGTGCATTCAGCCTCAACGTTAGGTTCCCTGTGCAAGGAATGTCTCCCACCTCAATGCACACACCATACTTTATGTTTCAGCTAACTCAGCCATGAGACTTGAGTCTTTTTAAGATTCAGAGGAGTCTGAATAGAGCTATATGCTGTATGAGTCCATATGGGACAGGAGAAAGTCAGACTTGGATAAAAATTTCTGGGAAGACACATGAGTGAGGAGCTTTCTTTGAAAGGATAGGCTTCTTCAGACTTCAAGGACCATGACAGGCTTGTTTCTCTCCTTGCTTGCTTGCTTGCTTGCTTGCTTGCTTGCTTGCTTGCTTTGACAGTGCCTTATCATATGGTCCAGGGTGAACTCAAGATAACCCTACTGTTTCTCCCTCCAAAGTGTGGGATGTCAGACATTAGTCACCTCACAGAGCTCCAAAAGAGACTCTGAGAAGAGAAATGTAGGGAACTTTTCCGAGAACCCAAGAAATTGATACTATGTCTGAAGGAGTCAGGAAAAATCAAAGAGGAAGTGAGAAACCCCTCATTCTTGGGAGTGGGTCAGTGACCAGATTATCAGTCATAGATTACTCAGAAGGAAAGTGAAAAGGAGGGCCTGAGAAGCTGAACTTCAGATGTCAGATGGGTAGAGTTGGCGTGGCCACCTGTCTGAGTGTTCTAAACCCTTTAGATGCAAGGTATGTTGACCAATGGGGCATTCATAAGGACTCGAATCAGATCACCTGTGTTCATTTCCTGGCTACACTGTTGGCTGACCCTGTAACCCTGAAGAGGAGAGGGGGTGTTCTGTGACTCCTTAAAAATTATAAGAATATTCTGTAGCACATGTATCTTTCTGGAACTTTGATCATATGATAGGGCACAAGTCATGTCTTGGCTTATATGAATACAAATTTAGATAAATATGTGAAACTATATAAATATTGGGGCTTGGATGATGCCATTTTCTTTTTTTAAATATTGTTTTATGGATGTGGGTGTTTTGTCTGTGTGTATGTCAGTGCATCATGTGGGCACATGGTAACTTACAGAAACCAGATGCAGGATCCTCTTGAACTAAAGTTACAAAAAGTTCTGGGCCACTATATAGGTACTAGTTTATACCTGGATCCTGTGAAAGAGCGACCAGTGCTCTTATATATATATCATATATATGAATATACATATATGTATATACACATACAGTGTATGTTGACCATATATGAATCCTATTTCACCCTTCCAAATCTCCCAAGACCCCTGTGTCTTATCTTCCTTCCAATTTCCCTTCCTTCCTTTTTCCCTTCTTTCTTTCTTTCTTTTCCTTTTTCCTTTCTTCCTACTTACTGAGTCCAAGCACTGAGCATTCACACATCAGTATGGGGCCACCCACTGGGCATAGGCAATCTATGCCCCCATCCCAAAAGAAAAATAACTTTCATTTCTCTAGTAGCCATAAATTGCCAATATCTCCTCAAATTAGTTAATTTATTTATTAATGATTATGGAAGTGGGCACAGTTGTACCATGGTATATGCATGACACAGCACACATGTGTGGAGGTCAAAGAATAACTTTGTAGAATCAGTTCTCTCCTTCCATCTTTATGTGTATTCCGGGGATTAAATTGAGGCTGAGATGTCAATCCCCTGGGCGACTGGGCCATCCTTGAACATATTTGAGTGAACACCAGACCTTTGAAGAAGTCATGACAGAAATTTAAAATGTCCTAGAAACAGTTGTACATCCCAGCCCTGACTATCAGAGTCTCTTGGATATTGCCAACATAGACCAAGGAGGGAAGTTTATAGCTATAAATGCTCACAGAAATTTCAGTGGGCTCCCAATAGTCTATATACAACATAAATTTCAAGAAAATAAGAAGTCAAATGCAGCAGAAAGCAAGAAATAATAAAAGTTGAGGTAGATTATAATCGAATAGAAATTAAAAGAATATGTAGTGTGATCAATAATTGACTGTGAAACTAAGCAAAATTAACAAATCTCTGGTCTAACTAGAAGAAGGAGGAAGAAGAGGAGAAGAAGAAATTATCCAAATTAATAAAATCAGTCATGAAAAGAGAGAAACAGAACAAAACATATTCTCTGAATCCAGTATTAGCCAAATACCAAAACTGGGTAAATACTTGACAGCAGGGGTAAACAAGGGCAAACATGCATTACAATACCACAATGCATTCTGCTGTGCTGTATAGTAAAATAAGAATTAGCTTAAACTGAAAGTTATATTTATCAGAAAGAATTTGGAATGTCGCAGAGCACAGACATGAGACTGAATAAATTGTGCTGCAGGGACAAAGAAGGCTGAGGTGTGGGTTTCAGGCCATAGGTGCTACACCCAAAGTAGCCACACACACTGCCCATAAGCCCCATGGATTTGCAAGGAAATGGGGGGAGGGCAGTGGAAAGAGAGGTTAGAATGGAGAAGATGGAGGGCAAAATTATTTATGTTTCAATTACAATTAACAAATACAATTTATTTGAATAATAAATGAAAAAAGGGTTATCTCATATGAAGCTGTTAGGAAGGAAGAGAGATTAAGACCTATAAAATAGAAAATATCAGAAGGGTAAAATCTTGGACTTGAACATGAAGGATTAAGAGAATGATGTTGTAAGTGTGCCACAATTTCTTTATCCATTCTTCTACTGAGGGACACTTAGGTTGTTTCCAGGCTCTGCCTATTGTGAATGAGGCTGCTATGAACATGGTTGAGCCAATGTTCTTGTTGTGTGCTGGAGCATCTTCTAGGTATATTCCAAGGAGTGGGAAAACTGGGTCATGAGGAAGCCTTATTCCCAGTTTCTTGAGATATTAAAAACAAGGAATACCCAAAATTTGTGGACAACTGGATTGAACTAGAAATGATCATAATGAGTGAGTTAACCGAGAAGCAGAAAGACTCAAATGGTATACACTCACTCATATCTGGACACTAGCCCAAGGGGCATGTCCCATGAAAGTCTTCACTTACCAGGAAAGTGGGACAGAGGGGAAGACTTCCTATTGGGACTCCGGGTGAGAGAAGCAATGGAGAATGGGTAAATAGAAGGATCCAGAGGGTCCTAGAAACCTACAAGGAGAACATTATGATGGGCAGATTTGGTCCAGGGGTCCGGCTCAAACTATGACACCAGCCAAGGACAATAGGTACAGTAAACTTCGAACCCTAACCAGATCTAGCCAATGGACAGGACATTCTCCACAGTTTAGTGGAGAATGGGGACAGACTTTCACACAAACTCTGGTGCCCCATATTTGACCACGTACCCTGGATGGGAAGGCCTGGCGTCACTGAGAAAGGATAGCAGGATACCAAGAAGAGACTTGATACCCTATGAGCATAACAGGGAGAGGAGGTCCCCCTCAGGCAAAGCCATAGGGGAGGGAGGTAATGGGAAAGTGGGAGGGAGGGAGGAATGGAAGGATACAAGAGATGGGATAACAATTGAGATGTAATATGAATGAATTAATAAAATATATTATTAAAAAAGGGAATGGAGTTGAACTTGGAGGAAGGAAAAAACAAGACTGGGTATGCAAAGAAGCCAAGAAAAAAATGCCTAGACGAAATCCTGCACACTGGAGGATGAGTGTGGTCATGTGACGTCTGTCATCTTACCAAATGGAAGGCTTGATTGCCTGAGTAAAATGTCTACACCCACACTAGTCATCAGCTGTCACCAGTGTAAGTACTTGAGATAATTTC
>CAJRSG010020235.1:5845-25902 GCA_907169655.1 Acomys percivali | reverse complement strand
GACATCTCTAATTCAAGCTCAAGATTGACCCACAATTCAATCAGTCTGTCTTCCTGATACTGATGCTCATGGTCTCACATAATGTAGGAGACAGATGTATGAAGCAGAACAGCTTCCAGAGTCCAATAAAACACCTTCTTCATCAACAAATGCCTACTCTAATCATGGGCTTAAAACTTTGTTGAAAATTGGTACCTAGTGAAAAATCTATCCTGTTGAAGCTCCATCTGAGAACTTGAGATTCTCAAACTAGTGTTAAAATTCTCAAGGGCAAAGAAATCCTCCATGAGACATTAAACAGTTTATCTATAGCCTCAGCTTGTTTCATCAACTACCATATCATGGGAGGTAGTTCCAGAGTCAGGCTACCTTCTGAGGCATTGATTATGGCTTACAAATCAACATTTCATCATCTATGACTATGTTTTAGGAGCAATTTTTATCTGTACTTGGGTTGAACAAATATCTCATATGAACTTAGGTAATTTGTTTTTGAATTATCTTACAGAATATGAACTATTTGTACACACATAGGAATATTAATTCATCTGTTTTAATCACATTTATACCTTGATATGTTTGAAGTTATATATAAACCTTACAAAATTTAGTTCATTGGATCATTTAAAGTAAATACAACTTGTTAATTTATAAAATTGATGAATCACCCATTAATGAATACATTCATAAAATACTACACATATTTAAATGACCTATACCATAATATTTCAGTAGTTTTTTGTATGGACATTAAGATAACATTTTAGTGTTAATTTTTGGTTTACATTTTATCAATAGAATCCCCAGAGTAAACATCCATTGTGTCCCAATTACACAGAATCACACTTAGCATTGTTTAGCGGCAGGTATATTATGTATAACTAGGGAGGAGGCATATTTGCCTCATCTTGGTAGCTACAGATTCTTTATGGGAGCAATATTTTAGACCAAACTCCTATAAAGGATAATGTGACGAAGGAAAATAGTTCACATACTCTATTACCATAAACATATTGACCAGAGAAAGATTTGTCCCCTTAAAGCCTTAATCCCATCTTCCCACAATGGATCCAAATGGCAATGCCTTTTCCCACAAAACACATACCCTCAGGTCTCACTATACTCCGTGTCTCCTCTGCTCCTCAGATATTCTCTTCCTAAAGATTGTCTTGTAATTTTTCGACAGGGATCAAATTTGGGTTTTTTTTGGGAGATATTTTTTGTTGGCATTATGAACTGTGGAATTAATGATATGAACAACAACATCACAGCATGTAGTGAATATTAATAACAGCAATGCAGAATTAATAGAACAGAGGTGTAATATATTTATTAATAATCATGACAAATAAGGGATTAGCTTCAGATTTAAAAGTATCTATAATGTATAATCCAAGAAAAGCAGAAAGACTACCAACAAAATAAACTTCATATAGAATATATCTTAAACTTTCCAGTATTCTACCATAATAAACTATATAGAACATTATGCAACAGGCTTGTCTTAGCAAAGATATTAGTACTATTATCCTGGATTAAGACCTTGCATTTTAAAACATTATTTATTTATTTAGTTTTTACATGAATTCTTTAGCAGAACTAATCAATGGCATCAGATTAAAATAGTATGATGCAGTCTTTCTTATTTTATTTTCGAAATAATTATGTAATAAAAAAATATAGGGAGTATGTTGTGGTAAAACTTTTCCAACTCCTACCAAGTATTAGGATTCCTGGTATGGGTTCTTTGAGAATAGCTATGATTTCAATGTTGTTTAAATACTTACAAGCAATTTTCTCACGTAAAAACCATTTTTCTCAAATGAACTCTGGGATAGTAATTCCCTATCAAGTTAGACTCTTATAGGAAATCTCTATGTGCTCTAATGTTTTAGCTTGTCCTAAAGTAGTGTGCCTCCAGTTTACATGATCTGTTGTCTTTGAAGATATGATTTCTGGGTAAAGGACATTGCATTCTTTATATAAATGAGGTATGACTTGGGTATGTATTCTGTGGTGGGCTTGAAGAGATTAGGTCTCCCAAAAGTATTTCCTATATTAAACTTATATGGTTGCTTTCTAGTATGGATTCTTTGAAGAACTTGGAGAGTTGAAGGCAAGGTTAAACACTTCCCACATTCTGTACATTTGTAATATTTATTTCCAGTGAGGTTTCTGTAGTGAATTTGATGACTTGAGGAGTTGGTAACAGGTTTCCCACACTCTTTATATCTGTAAAGTTTTTCTAAGGTATAGATTCTTTGATGAACATGGAAAGGTGAGGGTGAATTTCCCAGATTCACTGTATTTGTAAGATTTGTCCCCAGTATGAATTCAGTGTTGAGCTTGAAATGATGAGTACTATGTAAATGATTTACCACCCTTACTATATTTATACGATTTGTCTCAGCCATGGGTTCTTTGATGACTTAGGAGAGATGAATATTGCATAAAGGATTTCCCACACTCATTACAACTGTAAGGTTTTTCTCGAGTATGGATTCTTTGATGAACTTTAAGATTTGAGGACACTGTAAATTATTTCTAACAGTTATTACATTTATATGGTTTGTCTCACATATGAATTATTTCATGAATTTGGAGATTTGAGTACTGGGTAAATAATTTCCCACACTCTTTACATTTTAAGGTTTAGCTCCAGTATGGATTCTTTGATGACGTTTGAGAGTTGAAGACTGAGTAAAGGATTTCACACAGTCATTACATTTGTAAGGTTTATCTCCAGTATGGATTCTTTGATGACCTTGGAGAGTTGAAGACTGAGTAAAGGATTTCCCACACTCATTACATTTGTAAGGTTTATCTCCAGTATGGATTCTTTGATGACTTTGTAGAGTTGAAGAGAGAGTAAACGATTTCCCACACTCATTACATTTGTAAGGTTTATCTCCAGTATGGATCCTATGATGACGTTGGAGAGTTGAAGACTGATTAAAGGATTTCCCACACTCATTACATTTGTAAGGTTTATCTCCAGTATGTATTCTTTGATGACATTGGAAAGTTGAAGAGCAAGTAAAGGATTTCCCACACTCATTACATTTGTAAGGTTTATGTCCAGTATGGATTCTTTGATGATCTTGGAGATTTGAAGAGCAAGTAAAGGATTTCCCACACTCATTACATTTGTAAGGGTTATCTACAGCATGGATTCTTTGATGACGTTGGAGAGTTGAAGAGTAAGTAAAGAATTTCTTACACTCATTACATTTGTAAGGTTTATGTCCAGTATGGATCCTTTGATGACTTTGGAGTGTTGAAGAGCAAGTAAAGGATTTCCCACAGTCATTACATTTATAAGAGTTTTCTCTAGTATGGTTCTTTGATGATGTTTAAGTGTTGAGGACTGTCTGAATGGTTTCTCACAGTTATTACATTCATACAGTTTATCTCCAGTATGGATTTTTTCATAACCTTGGAGAATTGAGTAATGGGTAAAGGCATTCCCACACTCACTATATTTGTAAGGTTTTTCTCCAGTGTGGATTCTTTGATGATCTTTCAGTGTTGAGGACAGTCTAAAGCATTTCTCACAGTTATTATATACATATGATTTGTCTCCAGTATGAATTATTTGATAAACTTTGAGGTTTGAGTTCTGGGTAAAAGATTTCCCATACTCATTACACTTGTAAGGTTTTTCTCCAGTGTGGATTCTTTGATGAACTTGGAGATTTGAGTACCGGGAAAAGGATTTCCCACACTCATTATATTTGTAAAGTTTATCTCTCATGTGGATTCTGTAGTGAACATGAAGACTTGAGGAGTTGGTAAAGGATTTCCCACACTCACTACATTTGTAAGGATAATCTTGAGAATGAATACTTTGATGATCCTGGAGAGCAGAGGATGAGGTAAATGATTCCCCACATTCATTACATTTTTGACATTTTTGTCCAGTGTTAATGCAGTGTTGAGCTTGATGTTTTGAGGACTGTGTAAATGATTTCTTCCTCTTAGCACATTTATAAGTGTTAGGTCCACTGTGGATTCTTTGATGATCTTGAAGTTTTGAGGACTTGGTAAATGATTTTCCACACAGATTACATTCATAAAATTTGCATCCCATACATATTCTGTGTTGACCTTTAGTTTCCTTACATAGTATTTTCCTATTTCTGTGCAGAAGAGAATTGTATTTCAAAAGTTGTTGTGAACTTTTTCCCTGCTGAGCCTCCAATTGTGAAATTATGAGTGGCACAGACTGAGTTCTCTCAGGAGTAGCCAGAGCTTCTTCATCTTTTGTTTCAGAAATGAAACACATGTATTTTTCATACAGATCTTTTCCATAATGACATGTTTTATGAACTTCACTGTCATGTGAATATTCCCAGAACATCTTTCTATCCAGCTCTGAAAGGCCATTACAAGCAAATATTCTTGGTATTTCTTTCAGGAAAGAATCATGGGTACACTCTTTTGGGAATTGCTTCTTGGTGTGGTTAGAAGAAAAAACTGAAACAAAAGAAAGCATATCATTGTCTGATATTTCAGACGCATATTAATGTAATATAGGTATATATTTCATAAACTGGCATCAAACAGGGGATCATGACAAAATGGTACAACACAGAACTACAGCAATTTTTTCAAGGAAACGAATATCCTGATCATAATGGATGTCAGAAAATATCTCATGAAACTATCATACATTTTGTAATATATATTATTGTCTTCATTAAGTATTCATTGGAACAAGAAGAACACTATGATGGGCAGATCTGCGCCGAGGGGTTCTACTCGATATATGTCACCAACCAAGGAAAACATGTGTAGTCATCATCAAACCCCTACCCAGACCATGCCAAGGGACAGGATATTCTCCACAGTTAACTGGAGACAGGGGACAGACTTTCACATGAACTCTGGTGCCCCTTATTTGGCCATGTCTCCTTGATGGGGAGTCCCGATGGCACTCGGGGGAAGGATAGCAGACTACCAAAAAGAAATTTGATAACCTAGCATCATATTCAAGGGGAAGAGGTCCCCATCAGTCACATCATAGGGAAGGGGAATGGGGTGAAAGCGGGTGGAAGGGAAGAATGGGAGGATGCATGGGATTGGATAGCAATTGAGATGTAATATGAATGATTTTATTTTTCAATAAAAAAACAAACAACGCGGGATTCCAAGATGGCGCCGACCAATAAGACACATATCTGAGCTACTCAGAGGAGACCAGGGACATAAATGGAGCAACAGATTGCTGGACATTGAGAACTGTAGGTGGAGTGGGGCACCAAAGGCCGCAGACCAAACAGGGGGCCTACCCCCATGGGACAAGCAACATCCCGGAGGTGCTTAACGCACTCCACAAACTCTGGAACAGAATCTACATGAAAACTGAAGCCTGCATATAAAGCACAGACTCGCTGTTTGGGGAGAGGATTCTTCAGAATCCCCAGCCTGAGGAGTCTCAGTGAGAAGGGTGAAACTGCCATAAGATTCCTCCTTCCACACCACCACAAACTGTGGAGGTCACCCACCTAGGCCGTTTGGAAGCACAGGCTGCGGGATCCAACTGAGACAGCTAAAGTGGGACTGCAGCTCGCTGGCCATCTGGGGCCCAACTTAACACCGATCACAGCGGACTGAGCCTGTAAACAGCAGCAGTGAGAAATCAGCTTGGATTGCACCCACAGACCAATAGGGAAACGTGGGTCTTGCCTAGCGCGATAGCTGCGCCTCAGAGGCCTGCCGGAAGATCTGATTCTGCAGGGGGGACACCCAGAGCTCTGCAACCCTATTGTTCCTACCCAGCCTAGCCGCAAGGCACTGGCCCTGCACTCCTTGTACGAGAGAGCCTACCTAGGGCTCCTGGCCTGAGAAAGCCAGGCACTCTTACATTACAGGAGACAAAACGTGGGTCTTGCTTGCAGTATCTAATTGCTGACCAAGAGCCAACTTGGTGCCTCCAGGCATATAATTCTGGAAGAGGTTGTACACCTTCACAGGGTATAGAGACAGACCTAAAAGACAGCTACACCTCCAGAAGATCTGATTTACCTTGGGTGTTGACTACAAAGCCACAGGAAGGACAGACGGCTGGGATCAACCTACACAACCAGAACGTTTGTGTGCGGACCTTAGTCTAGGTCCCAAAACTGATGATCTGAATTACAGCAGTAAAGTCCAAACAGAAATCTACTTTGGCTGACTCAGCCTGGAGACCAGAGTGCAGAGGAAAATTACCAGGAGAAAAAAGCAGACCACCTATATGTTCCACGGAAATACTCCCTGATCCCCACAGGCAAGATCACCTGATGTATAATCAGTCATCAATTAACCACTCTTAACCAATGACGGTCACTACAAAATATCTTCCAACATCAGAGCCATCAAAATGACAAGCAGAGAGCAAAAGAAGGCTAAGAAAAACCAGAACAGTTTGGCATCTCCGGATCCCACTGTTCCCAATGAAACAACCTGGAGAACCTAACAGCAATGGATAGTCAAGAAAATGACCTCAAGTCCTTACTAAAGAAGATGATAATGGAAGAAACAAATAAAATCTGTAAACAAATGCAGGAGGAGGCAAACAAGAGGGCTGAAGAGTTAAAAGAGTCATATAAAGAGGCACTTGAAGAATTTCAGAAAAATATAAATATCCGGATGAAGGATATCATAAAAACAGTCCAAGACATGAAGATAAAAATGGAAGCTCTGATACAGAAACATACAGAAGAAAAACTCAATCAAGAGGCATCAGAGAAGAAAGCAAGCATCTCAGATGTGGACTTATCTAACAGATTGCAAAAAATGGATGAACGAATATCGGGACTTGAAGATACAATTGCAGAACTGGAAACAACCATCCAGCAAAATGCTAAATCTGAAAAGTTCCTGACACAGAGCATTCATGAAATAAAGGACAACATGAAAATCTGAAATTTGAGAATAATAGAGATAGAGGAAAGAGAAGGCATCGAACTCCCCAGTCCAGAAAATATCTTTAATCGAATAATAGAAGAAAATTTCCCCAATTTGAAGAAGGAGAAGCATACCAGCATACAAGAGGCCTACAGAACACCAAATAGAATAGACTTGAAAAGAAAATCTTCCCGCCATATAATAATAACAACACAAAATGTACAGAACAAGGAAAAATATTAAAAGCAGCAAGAGAAAAAGGCCGAGTATCATATGAAGCAAAACTATCAGAATGACTCCTGACTTCTCAGCAGAGACCATGAAAGCCAGGAGGGCCTGGACAGGGGTTCTGCAAACCCTAAGAGAACACAGATACCAGGCAAGACTACTATATCCAGCAACATTATCAATAACCATTGATGGAGAAGACAAGATATTCCATGACAAAAATAAATTCAAGCAGTACCTAGCCACAAATCCAGCTTTACAGAAGTTAATAGAAGGAAAACTCCACCCGAACTGGTCAAACTACAACCAAAACTACATAGGAAATAGGTAATTACACCATTGCAAAATCACAACTTCACAAAATCTTGATTGTTACAAATACCAAAAATGAAGGGACTTGCCAATCAATGGTCATTATTATCTCTCAACGTCAGTGGTCTCAATTCTCCAATAAAAAGACACAGACTAACGGAGTGGATGCGTAAACACGACACAACATTCTTCTGCATTCAAGAAACACATCTTAACCACAAGGACAGATATTGCCTCAGAGTAAAAGGTTGGGGGAAACTATTCCAAGCAAATGGTCACAAGAAACAACCTGGGGTAGCCATTCTAATATCTAATAAAATAGACATTCAACCAAAATTAATCAAAAGAGATGAGGATGGACACTTTGTACTCGTCAAAGGTAAAGCCAACCAAGAAGACATCATGATTGTGAACATCTGTGCTCCTAATACAAGGGCTCCCACATTTGTAAAAGAGTTATTAAGAAAGCTTGCCTCACTCATCAATACCCACACATTAATAGTGGGAGACTTCAATACCCCATTTTCACTCAAGGATAGGTCTTTGATTAAAAAACTAAGCCAAGAAGTAAACTCATTAACCAATGTCATGAATCAAAATTATCCAACACATAGCTACAGAACTTTCCAACCAAACAAAAAGGAGTATACCTTTTTCTCAGCACCCTATGGAACGTTCTCTAAAATTGATCACATAGTAGGTCACGAAGCCAACCTCAACAGATACAAGAAGATTGAAATAATACCTTGTATCTTATCAGATCACCATGGTCTAAGGCTGGACTTCAACAACAACAGAAATAACAAAAAGCATACTAACACGTGGAAATTAAACAACTTTCTGCTTAATGACACATGGGTCACAGAGAAATAAGGGAAGAAATAAAAGACTTCCTGAAATTCAATGAAAATGATGGAATAACGTACCCAAATTTGTAGAACACATTGAAAGCAGTGCTAAGAGGAAAATTCATAGCACTAAGTGCCTTTAAAAAGAAAATGGAATCATCCCACATAAACAACTTAACAACACATCCGGAAGGTCTAGAAAAAAAGGAAGGAGAAACACACCAGAGGAGTAGATGCCTTGAAATAATCAAACTCAGGGCTGAAATCAATAAATTAGAAACAAATAGAACAATCCAAAGAATCAACAAAATCAAGAGTTGGTTCTTTGAGAAAATTAACAAGATAGAGAAACCGTTAACCAATCTAACTGAAAGACAGAGAAACACTATCCAAATTAACAAAATCAGAAATGAAAAGGGAGACATATCAACAGACACCGAAGAAATACAAAGAATCGTAAGATGCTACTTCAAAGGCATTTATGCCACAAAATTTGAAAATTTAAAGGAAATGGACAAATTTCTCGACCGATTCCATTAACCAAAATTGAACCAAGACCAGATAAACAAATTAAAAAGCCCTATTTCGCCTATAGAAATAGAATCAACCACTGAAAATTTCCCAACCAAAAAAAGCCGAGGGCCAGATGGTTTCAGTGCAGAATTCTTCCAGACCTTCAAAGAGGAGCTAATACCGATACTATTCAAGCTATACCGAAAGCGAGAAATGGATGGAACATTACCAAATTCCTTCTATGAGGCCACAGTCACATTGATACCTAAACCTCACAAAGACCCAACAAAAAAAGAGAATTTCAGACCAATTTCTCTTATGAACATTGATGCAAAAATACTCAACAAAATACTCGCAAAGCGAATGTAATAGCATATCAAAGATATACTTCACCATGACCAGGTAGGATTCAATCCAGGTATGCAGGGATGGTTTAACATACAGAAATCCATCAATGTAATACATCATATAAATAAACTGTAATAGAAAACCTCATGATCATCTTTTTAGATGCAGAAAAAGCATTTGATAAAATCCAACACCCATTTATGTTTAAAGTTCTGGAGAGATCGGGAATACAAGGCACTTATCTAAACATCATAAATGCTATATACAGCAAACCAACAGCCAACATTAAATTAAATGGAGAGATACTCAAGGAAATCCCTCTAAAATCAGGAACCAGACAAGGCTGCCCACTTTCCCCATATCTCTTCAATATAGTTCTTGAAGTTCTAGCCAAAGCAATAAGACATCAAAAGGAGATCAACGGGATCCAAATGGGAAAGGAAGAAGTCAAATTATCCCTATTTTCAGATGATATCATAGTGTATATAAGTGACCCCCCAAATTCCACCAAAGAACTCCTACAGCTGATAAACACATTCAGCAAATTGGCAAGATACAAAATAAACTCAAAATAGTCAGTAGCTTTCCTGTATACAAATGACAAACAGGCAGAGGGAGAAATTAGGACAACTACTCCCTTCACGATAGCCTCAAACAATATAAAATATCTAGGAGTAACTCTAACCAAGCAAGCGAAGGACTTATTCGAAAAAAACTTCAAAACT
Source organism: Acomys percivali (assembly GCA_907169655.1). Classification (NCBI taxonomy): domain Eukaryota; kingdom Metazoa; phylum Chordata; class Mammalia; order Rodentia; family Muridae; genus Acomys; species Acomys percivali. The sequence goes on along the minus strand of CAJRSG010020235.1, from coordinate 16,037 downwards.
CTGAAGAAAGAGATTGAAGATGACATTAGAAGATGGAGAGACTTACCTTGTCCATGGATCGGGAGAATCAACATAGTAAAAATGGCCATCTTACCTAAAGCAACTTACAGATTCAATGCAATCCCTATCAAAATACCTACAAAGTATTTTGAAGATATTGAAAGATCCTTTCTCAAATTCATATGGAGAAACAAAAAACCCTGAATAGCAAAAACAATCCATTACAATAAAAGATCCTCTGGAGGAATCTCCATACCTGATCTCAAGCTGTACTATAGAGCAACAGTAATTAAAACAGCATGGTACTGGCACAGCAATAGGCTGGTATATCAATGGAATCGAATCGAAGACCCAGAGATGAATCCACACACATTTGCTCACTTTATTTTTGACAAAGAAGCCAAATCTATTCAATGGAAAAACGAAAGCATCTTCAACAAATGGTGCTGGTCTAACTGGATGTCTACCTGTTGGAAAATGCAAATAAACCCTTATTTGTCACCATGCACAAAACTCAAGTCCAAGTGGATTAAAGCCCTCAATTTAAAACCAGAGACATTAATTCAGTTAGAGGAAAAAGTGGGGAAGAGCCTGGGACACATAGGCACAGGACACAACTTCCTGAACAGTACACCAACAGCCCAGGCCTAATTGTCAACAATTAATAAATGGGACCTCATGAGGCTGCGAATTTCCTGTAAGGCTGGAAACATTGTCAAGGGAACAAAGTGACAGCCTACAGACTGGGAAAAGATCTTCACCAACTCTTCATCTGACAAAGGTTTAATATCCAAAATATATGAAGAACTCAAGAAATTAAACACCATAAAACCAAACAGCCCAATTGAGAAATGGGGCTTGGTACTTAACAGAGAATTCTCAACAGAGGAATATCAAATAGCCAAGAAACACTTAGAGAAATGCTCGTCCTCGTTAGTCATCAGAGAAATGCAAATGAAAACGACACTGAGATTCCATCTTACACCCATCAGAATGGCTAAGATCAAAAACTCAAGTGACACCACATTCTGGCGAGGATGTGGGTAGAGAGGAACACTCCTTCAATGCTGGTGGGAATGCAAACAAGTACAGCCACTTTGGAAATCTATCTGGCGCTATCTCAGAAAAATGGGAATAGGGCTTCCTCAAGACCCAGCTTTCCCACTCCTGGGAATATACCCAGAAAATGCCCTACCATACAACAGGGACATATGCTCAACCATGTTCATAGCTGCTTTATACATAATAGCCAGATCATGGAAACAGCCTAATTGTCCCTCAGTAGAAGAATGGACTAAGAAACTGTGGTACATTCACACTATGGAATACTACTCAGCTATTAAAAACAAGGAATTCCAGAAATTTGTGGACAAATGGATTGAGGTAGAAATTATCATAATGAGTGAGTTCACCCTGAAGCAAAAAGAGACAAACGGTATATACTCACTTATATCAAAACACTAGTTCAAGGGATATGTACCATGAAAAATTTTATTTACCAGGAAAGTGGGTCAGAGGAGAGGTCATCCTATTGAGACTTTAGGCGAGAGTAGCATGGAAGAATGGGGAAATAGTAGGACCCACAGGGCCCTGGAAACCTACAAGAAGAACTTTATGACAGGCAGATGAGGGTCCTGGGGTCCTCCTCAAACTAAGGCACCAGCCAAGGCGAATATAGGCAGTAAACTTCGAACCCCTACCAAGACCTTGCCGACGAACATGATATTCTCTACAGATGAGTGCAGAGTGAGATCTGACTCTCACACGAACTCTGGGGCCCCTTTTCTGACAATGTCCCCTGGATGGGGAGGTCTGATTGCACTCAGAGGAGGGATAGCAAGTTACCAAGAAGAGACTCGATATCCTAAGAGCATATATAGGGGGAGGAGTTCTCCCTCAATCACAGACATAGGGGAGAGGAGAAGGGGGGAAGTGGGAGGGAGGGAAGAATGGGAGGAAACAGGGGAAGGGCTAACAATCGAGATGTAATACGAATAAATTTTTTAAAAAGTCTGTAACAGTGACTCGAGTTGTGCCTTCTCCCTCCTGAGTGAATGAGTTTCAAGGCCCCCTGACGGGCATCAGCTGTAAACCTTCTGCCTTTGCATTAAACAAACAAACAAAAACAAAACAAAACAAAACAAAAACAAACAACGCAAATAAAGTATTAATTGGAACAGATAATGTCAAACAAAATTGTTGTAACTATCACACATGAAGAGAAACATACTCTTCACTGTGAAACTCAATTAACAATATGGACACCAATCATTATCCTAAATACATGAACAAATTAATGACCGAAATGAGCAACAATAGAACTTATTTCACTTTTTCCTCTGAATGCAAGATTTATCAATGATTTTAAAATCAAAGAGAATATTAATAAGAACACAAGAGAAAACATGATAAAAATTTTAGTGTATCATGTAAAATCCATGCCCAGTACATGAAAAAAAAGGGTTTCACAAAGTCTAATAAGATCTTTAGAAACCAACGAATTCTTCACAAGTTAAACATCTTTATGTCCCTAAAATCAAATTTGAATCCACAGTACTATATATATATATATATATATATATATATATATATATATATATATATTAAAATTAATATATGAAGTTCCAGAACTGACATTTGAACACTCAAGCATAACTTAAAATAAATTTGTATTGAAGTGAAAATTCATTACATTTACCATTGCTTCTTCCCACCAGCGTCACTCAGGTAACATTCTATGGTCCCTACTCTCATTCTCATGTTAAAAACATGTTTTACATAGAATTTACTTCTATGTCTTCATGTTTGGGTTGTGTGTGTTTGTGTGTGTTTGTGTGTGTGCAGATATATGGATATGTGCATTTACAAGTACATAAAAAGTCCTCTGTATGTGTTCTTCTTTTTTATCTTTGTATATTCTTTCATATATATGAACACTATACTTTAGAAATCAAGACTGCAGATGAAATGTAATATAATGGGAGAAATGGGGAGTAGTTTCTCAACTAGAAGGGAACAAAAGATAAATATAAAAGAAGAAATGTTTTTGACAAATATTTAAAAGTAGCACTGAAAGATGTTGGTTCAAGGCATGCATGGTGTGTGAGTAGCAGGGACAGAAAGAGAGTGGACCAAGTATGTGGCCAATTTGTGGACTCTGAAACAGCATTGCTTGTATTTCCTGGATAAGAGGAGGCATCCTAGGGACGATGGGCACATCAACCAAGCCCCATATGGCTGATACCCAGGTTCAAGAGGCACACTGTCCCAGGTTTTAGTCACCCAGTACCTTCCAGCCTACCCAAACCTGGGTTACAAAAACACATGGCTGCAGGTAGCAAAAACATTTTCTGGGAACCGGGGACATGGTTTGAGCGTCTTGCCAGCAGTTCTAATTTTCTTAAAGTTAATATCTGCTGGACAATAGGAGTAGACAGAGTATCGTTCCAAAATGGAGGCCTCCAGCAAGCATAGAGTCTGAGAATCAGGAGCTCAGTGAGTGCAGAGCACACAGTTGGCTGCTCAGTGGAGCCTACCCCAAAATGCCAGCAATCTCTCATGTCCCCTAGAGAAACAATGGTATCCAAGTTGCAAGAAGAAACAGTTCTATGCTCTGGCCTTCTGAATACTCCTGGAATTTTGAAAAACACACCAACTTATTTTTCACAGTACTAATAGCCATCTTGAAGAGACCTGCCAGATCTGAGAACCACACATGTCAGACCCTTATCCCAATCAGCTGACTATAGGTCCAACTGGGACACAGCCTTATGTGAAACGATACAGGCTGTTGGAGGAGATCCAGATCCCAGCATAGGACCAATGGCTCTTCCTGCATGCTCTAGAAGCCAAGGGATATCCAGGAACAATCAGCCAAAGCAAGGAACAACCAGATGGCTAAAGGGCACCAAAACCTATGGCAATATGGCACCAACACATTCCAACTACCCTAATAAAACATGCCCTGGACATACAAACACAACTGAAACTCAGGAAAATGGCCTTAAACCTATGTTGATGAATACAATAGAATCCTTTCAAAAAGGTATAAATAAACCCATACAAGAAATATAGGAAAATATGATAAAACATGTGAAGGACATTAATAAAATGGTACAAGACCTGAAAAGGAAAATAGACTAAATAAAGTAAACACAAACTGATGAAAAAAATGGAATTGGGAAACTTCAAATTAGAACAGAAAATGCAGAGGTAAGCATCACCAACAAAATATGAGTGATGGAGGAAATAATCTCAGGCACAGAAGACACAATTGAAGAAATAGTTATATCTGTCAAAGAAAATATTAAATAGAAAAAAGTTCCTTACCCAAAACATCCAACAAATCAAGGACATGAGGAAAAGACAAAACCTAAGTATAAGTTTAATAGGTATAGACAAAAAAGAAGATGACAAGCTCCAAGACCAGAAAATATTTTTAACAAAATTGAAAAAGAAATTTTCTCCAACCTAAACAGAGAGATACATTGTAACATACAAAAGGCTTACAACGGAAAAAATATATTTGACCAGAAAAGAAATTCCTCTTGACACATATTAGTCAAATCCTGCTTTGAGAAGGGGAAATAGGTACAAATTGTCAACCAAGCTAGAACCCATTTGTGGTATTAGATACATGGAGAGGGGAAAATATATATATAAACATGGGATATATTCATCATATGTTATGCCAATTCTTCAGGAGAAGTTACTAGCACAAACCCAATTCCATGTTTAAATCCATTTTAGCTTCTATTCTTTCTTCTCTCTCTTTCTATCTCTCTCTATGTCTCTCTCTCTCTCTTTGTGTATATGTGATATATATATATACAATGAGAGATAGAGAGAGAGAAAAAGGGAGGGACATATCATGACATTGAGTTAATGAGGAAAGACCACCTAGTTTGGAAAATGTGAAAGAGAGAAAAACTAAGTGCAAAATATACGATATAAAATAGATTTAAAGGCGTAAGTAATGGAAACCCCCAAATAATTAATCATTCATATAAAACAAAAATATTTTCAGTAATTAGAACACAAAACAATCTACTAGTTTGTCAAATGTTTATAATATAATGCATTTCAGATCAACACTAATAAGGTAAAAAAGTTAAAGATCATATAAGATCCACGCTGTACTATACATTTCATACTTTGTTCTAAAATAATTTCTTAGGCTGAAGACGTTGTCTAAACAGTCTTAAGGTCTAGAATGTTCCTTGGTTTAGAGTCCTCACATGCTGTGTCATTTTATTTCATCTTACCTGGTTCTTTTTCTTCAATCTCCTCTTTATCATCAATCCAGGGTTCTTTGTGTTGTTCAAGACATGTCAATACCTCTGCTTTTGCAACAGAAATGCCTGTGAATTCAAAAAGAAATACAGACACACCATTCTATGTAGCTGCGTACTAGCACAGGATTGTGCCAAATAGGGAAGATAGAAAAGAAGAAAATATACATGAATGACTTACTAGTTCTCAATTCCTCTCAATACATTTTAGGCTCTTCATAACTCAATATATTAAAATTCTGTATTTAACTTTCTTTAAAATGACATTGAAATGAAAAATTTAAGTAAAATAATAGTAAAAACATGGTAACTATGGGATTCAATTTTGATTCACATATAAGGGCTCCTGGGTACCAGCACAAAAGTTATGAAAGGTTGAATTATTATTAGGCTAAATGTAAACACGAGGTGAAGGGATGTAAGAAGTTAGCTATATATAAGACAGTAATCAATATCTGTAAAAACTTATGAGATAAACTAAGCAGTGGAAGTCACGTCAGAATATCAGCTAGTAGAAGCTTTAGACATCCCTGAGATGAAGTACCAAGCATGGAATAAAAATATTCTCACCCACAGGAACCAGGTTGTTGTAGTTGTCCAGCATGACATCTCTGTACAAAGCCCTCTGGGCAGAGTCCAGACATTCCCACTCCTCCTTGGAAAAGTTTATGGCCACATCCTTGAAAGTCAGTAGACCCTGAAAATAAAATTAACAGTATCACCTCATGGCCATTGGATAAATTCTATGTTTGACACAAGGAAAGGTAAGTTAACTATAGAACTTGTTCTGTTATAATAACTAATATGCATTTTAAAACTAAAGTATATTCTTAGAAAAAAAAACTTTTCTGTCTTCTCTGCAATGAAGCAATAGGCTAGCAGCACTGAGCTTGTGTGTGTGGGGACCCTTGTAGGGATCAAATGACATGATCACCACACCATGAGGGATGCTATTAAAGTTGCAATCAGTAGGAAGGATTAGAATGACCAAAAGAGGCCCTCAGATGAAATATTCATAATATATTCGCTTCTATTCACTGTTAAATGATGACCCTTCTCACTCTCTGTAAAAATTGAGTGCCTATTTTTATCTTTGATATGAGAAAATTTATAATTATTACAAATTACATTTTTATCTTGTAGAAATTGTCCTGAAAAAACGACTTGCAAATGAGGTGTTTTAAGCACACCGGTGACATAAGTTTTAAAGAGTTAATAATGAGAATCAAATGAGAAAAGTACTTCTGAAAATTAGCATCAACAAAGTGTAGGTTCAGAAGGTCTGACAATGAAGTATTTTTGTAAAGACAATCAACTTGTCCCACACACATTCATTTACCTGTGAAAAAGACATCTCTTCTTTCCCCTTCAGAATGGAATGTCCCAGGAAAGTTTACATTGAAATTTCACCTTCCAGATTACACTCATTGTTTAAATGAGCAGATTTTCCCTGTCCCTGGGGAAATGGAAGAGAGCAAATCAAGAATCAAAACTACCACAATCCCTTCTTCTTGCCGGTGAAGTGATGCAGAAACCATGACCTCCTACAAGATTTTCCTTTCCTGAATTTAGGTGTTCTGTTTTCCCAGCATATTATGTTTTTCTCTCCAAACCCAGTTGAGCTGCTGCAGTAACCTGCTATATACCTAAGAGAGGCAGATTGCAATTTTAAAGGATGGATAAACACAGCTGTCAGGTAAAATTCCTCTTCACCTTTTCCTCTCTTTACTTTGCCTGGGATAGCTCATTAAAAAAAATTGGCACATATGTTTGCAGTCACGGCCAGAATCTGTGAGGTTCCCCACCTGAAAGTATTTCTTGTCCTGGGTAAGCAATGTAGTTGCCTAGAGCCAAGAGGAAAGAAGCTAATCACCGCCAGATTCACTATTGTCTCCACTGAGATATTACTTTTGGTTTCCATGTCCCAGTCTAAAAATACCATGATGTTGTTGTTTTGAAGAAAGCCCCATGGTTATATTATCTCACAATTTCCCTTTTATACTGACATTGCTCTTTTGTTCCATCAGCAAAACACTAACTGCTGAAACCTAAATAAGTTGCCTCTGCACCATTTCTACTGCATTTGGCTGTTACTGAAGGCAGCTGGTCTTTATGTTCTTGTAACATCTTCCTTCTTGATATTTTATGCTAAACTGAGGATTTAAATACAATTATATCATAGGCAACTTTACAAACCAAAATTTTATCATTCAATTTCTAAAAAGAAAATGCTGCATAAAACAGGCAGAATCATTTTGATCTATTGCAAATTTTACCCATACTTTTTCTCATTAGTCTCCAAAGAAACAACTAATAAGAACTCAAATAGTGCCTCAATGTTTTGTGGGAAGTTTTCATACATTTCCTTTATTTCTCTTTCATTTTGTCAAAAAATTCCAGATTAAGCCCATATTCCATGGATGTAAGGATTCATAAATTTCAGAATTTGAAGATGTAGGTCTAACCAAGAGAAAGTTTACAAACTGTATTATATATGGTTAAATTAATACACCCTACATAGAAAATTGCCTTGTCTTAGTAAAAAAACATACTGCATCTAAGATTATATATACTTATGGCAGAATGAAGGCAATTAGAAATATACTTTAAAACAGGCTTGAAGTTAAAGAAAGATAGACTGTATTCTTTCTTTCTTCTTCTTCTTTTTTTTTTTTTTGGTTTTTCGAGACAGGGTTTCTCTGTGTAGCCTTGGCTGTCCTGGACCCACTTTGTATACCAGGCTGGTCTCTAACTCACAGCGATCCACCTGCCTCGGCCTCCCGAGTGCTGGTATTATAGGCATGTACCACCAAGCCCAGAGACCTAGGGCAACACCCACTCCCACAGCCACCAAGGCAGGTCCACATAATGTCCAGAGGACAATGAGACCCAGGGCAACACCCACTCCCACAGCCACCAAGGGAAGTTCACATAATGTCTAGAGGACAATGAAGTATGGTCATCTGTGTCTCACAAAAGAAGATCAAAATGTCTGTAAGCATCTCTTATAAATCCTTGCGACAGCACCTGGGCTTGTTCTACTGCCTCTGCCCAAATTATATGACCCACAAACCAGAGGAAAATGACATCAGACATCAGTGGAACCTGTACTTGGTAACAGATTCAAGACCTGGGCTCCATGCTCAAACCTGGTAGTCCTGACAACATGAGGCATTTGGATGTGAAATTGTTAGCAGGTTCCAATGTTTTGTTGAGGACTGGACAATAATCTGATAAAAATGGTGGTAAGGCAGGAAAAGGAAGAAGGAGAGACCACAAGCTTCTCTCTCTCTCTCTCTATATATATATATATATATATATATATATATATATATATTTGTCCTTGGTTAGTACAATAGTTTGAGCAGACCCCTCCCTGGGACCAAATCCACTCATTGCAATGTTCTTCTTGTAGGTTGTTAGGACCGTCTAGGTCCTTCTATTTCCCCATCTCCTATATTTCTCTTACCTAAAGTCTCAGAAGGAAGTCTTCCCTGACCTGAGCTGATCCATTCTTATTACTCCTGAGAGTCAATATCTATCTGAACATGTAATAGGAAAGCCAGAGTCCATCCAGTCTATCTGAAGCAACCAAATTCCCTGAAGTCCCCACCAGACCCTACTCAACGGCTCCCAATATCTAACGCTTCTGAAGTCCAGCCACTGCACCTTCTGCCTCCATGCATCAAAGCTTCTTGCTATGGAATGGTAAGTCAGCATTGTAGAACATGTTGACATACATAATTCCCACAATAAAGGATTCCTGGGTGTGAGAAAAAAATGTAGAAAGTGGACAAAAGGAAGCACCCTACGACCAGTCCCGTCACTTCCTATGTGCTGAAACTTTGGCAAAGGACTAGTCTGTCTTGTGGATTTCAAGAGTCCAACCCTCATCATATTAGATCCTGGCCATGTGCCCTAAGACCTTGTGATGTGGCTCTGAGATGAGTATAGTCTGGATTGTCTGTCCTTGTGTGATGGGGCCTACAAGTTCTTGGACACAGCCTACAGAGTTCAGTTACCAGTATGTATATACTCAAGCTCCCTCTCTTGTTTGTCTAGCCCTTTAAGGACCTCCCATTTCCACTTGAGGTGTCAAGGACTTCTCTATGCAGATTACAGAGAGGAAGACAACAGCAGAGAAGGTTATCATGGAGAACCCAGGGATCCTGAACCAAAAAGATCTCTGGGGAGATGAAACACCTTGGTTGTTTATTTTTACTATTTTTGCATATGCCTAGAAAGTAAAGTTTGGAATATGCCCATAAAACAATTTTTGTATGTGTCATGAATAGCAGTTGAAAGACAGACTCTCATTCATGATCTTAGAGCCATTATCAGTCATACTGGGCAATACTGAGCCGTGTAACCAACAGTCCTCACACTAAGATGAGCACATAAAGTTGGGCTTACCACACGTCAGCATGTGCTTTTGCTCTCTGTGAGTAGTGAAGACCAGAGACCTAGGGCAACACCCACTCCCACCTCCAACAAAGCAGGTCCACATAATGTCTAGAGGACAATCAAGTATGGTCAACTGTGTCTCACAAAAAGATCAAAATGTCTGTAAGCATCTCTTATAACTCCCAGGGACAGCACCTGGGCTTGTTCGACTGCCTCTGCCCAAATTATATGACCCACAAACCAGAGGAAAAGGACATCAGACATCAGTGGAACCTGTACTTGGTAACAGACTCGAGACCTGGGCTCCATGCTCAAATCTGGTAGTCCTGACAACATGAGGCATTTGGATGTGGAATTGTAAGCAGGTTCCAATGGTTTGTTGAGGACTGGACACTAATCTGATACAAATGGTGGTAAGGCCGGAAAAGGAAGAAGGAGAGACCACAAGATTCTCTCTCTCTCTCTCTCTCTCTCTCTCTCTCTCTCTCTCTCTCTCT
>CAJRSG010020234.1:0-13098 GCA_907169655.1 Acomys percivali | reverse complement strand
TTTTTCTCTAGTCTAGAACCTTATACACACATACATAAAGTGAGTTAAGAATGAGTTATTCTACATGGGGCAAGAATATGCCTATTAGACACCACAGACCAAAAATAAAAACTCAGTGCAAAGAATAGGCTACATCTTTTGGTATTTTAATTATGTTGAGTTCTATCAGCAAGATCAATAAAATGACGAGAAGCAACTTAGGGAGGAAATAATTTATTTGCTTTACATTTCAAACCTCATCATTAAAATAAGGAAAAGTAACTCAGGAAGTCAAGCAGGAATAGTGTCAGGAAACATAGATAAAGCTGCTTACTGCCTTACTCCTCTGGCTTGTTCTTTTTCTTTTAATACAACACAGGACCTCCTGACCAGGGCTGACAGTGGCATCAGTGGACTGGGCCTTGCCTCATCAATTGTTTCTCCCCCTCATATATAACATCCCCACTGAAGTTTCTCCTCCATTCTCTCCTCCCAGTTACTCTCCCATCCTCCCCTTTTCTCAAGATCCATTCTTCTTGCATTTCCCTTCAGAAAAAGGTAGGCCACCCAGGGATATTGACCAAGCATGTATATCAAGTCCACATCAACTATTAATAGAGAAAATGTCCACAGGCATGCCTCCAAGACAGTATGACATATACATATTTTATTGTGCTTTCTTTTTCCTGAATATCTATTTTGTGTGAAGTTGGCAAAAAGTGTGCACCACAACTTACTGCTTGTCAGCCTGACACATTGAAACAGCGTTATTAAGCTATAATCTTTCCTTTCTTGTTGATCCCAAGATCTCAATTTTGTATGACAATGTAAAACAAAACATAACTTTTAAATTGCCAGTTTTAAAAAAATTTCAAAGACGTTAAAAGTTCAAAATCTTTTTGAACATTTTTAAAGTTTCCTAACACTGGGTACCTGTAAGATCCAAAATAAATTACAAATGTCTTGTTAGAAGGGGTATAAGCCAGGACACACTTAAATTAGACAAAATAAACTTGTAGTACCAGGCCTTATCTTCTCCTTTGTTTCCTTCAGCCCTAAAGCTTGCACTCTAACAAAACACATTGCCAAGTTGGGTTTCCAGACTTAACTGAAACACTGATTTCCCAGACCACAGCTTGTGAGGCCACAACAGACACCTCTGTGTCTAAACAAGATGATGAGGGGAAGGGTGTGATCCCTGATTCTCACTCCAGTCAGAGAAGATTCTGATGAAGGAGAGGACTGAACTGGCTTCAACCATATGAGATTTCCCAGTGGAAAGGACAAATGACAATCTGGTAGACAAATGTCATATCAGTGAGGCAGGAGATTGGACCAAGTATGGTGACAACCTTAGAAATGTACATCAGAGAAGGTAATGTGACCCTGGCCTTGAAGGGTACCATGCGTCTTCACACTTGAAAATTCTTATTTGTCAACACTATGGGCCCAGGACAAGCTAGATGGTTACACTTATTGGGTCTCTAATTAAATGTAAGCAACATAGGTGATAATTTTTTATTTGTTTTAAATAGTTTTCAATCCTAGCTTACTGAGGAGCATGTGGAAGAACTACAGTTTCCCCTGCTCTGAAGCAGCGCTGCCCCTCAGTGGCCACACAAGAAGTTCCTCACTCAAGAGTCCTAACTTTAAAAGCTCATGCTTGACAGACTTCACTGCATCTTTCTCCTGAGCCAACACTTTGAGATGGAGAGAGATGTTGTCTTTGTTGGGTCAGCTATCAGATGGTTTTCTTATCTCTCTCCAGCCTTTTCTCCTGAAGCATCACAATTCCCCATCATTCTCTTATGCTGAAAACCACTTCCTTCCTGGAAAATGAGAGAAGCCCTTCATAAGACATGAGGAAATGAAAATGCTTGATATTTACAATAAGCATGTTCCCCATCCACTCTATCATGGTTATTGTTGTCCTGATTCAGCTGTTTCCAGGAAGCCATGTTGGTGTGGCTTCATCTGTGTATCTCTGACATTCCTAAGAGACATAATCTCACAACAAACTCCCTTATCCTCTGTCTCTTATCATCTTTCATCCTGTCTTTGGTGTTTATTGAGCTTTATCAGGTACAGGAGCTGTATTGAAGACTTATCCATTGTGAGTCGGATACACAACTTTGCTTTTAATTGGTTGAAATTTTCTGCAATGGCCTCTATCTTTTAGTAGTCATGGATCTTGGAGGAGTACCCATAATCACCACTGTACTAACCAGACAAATTCGTCACTACATTCTAATTATTTATATTTAGAACATGTAAGATCATCCAGAAAGACTGCTCATTTCGCTCTTCTTAGAGTGAGTCATTCGTTCTGTTTTATTGAGTTGTAAGAGCTTTTTTGGGATTCTATTAAAAATCTTTGAACAATAAATATGGTTTGAGTACTTTCACATGGACAGTATTCTCTTCATTTTTTTCTTTCTTCCTTTCTTTCTTTTTTCTTTTCTTTTTCTTTTTACATTCAATAGACACTAGGCCCTTTAATATGGGCTGAAGCTCATACCATGATCCTTCTTGATGCAACAGGATAGAAGAACGGTGAAGAGCTTCAAGAGAAATCGAGGGAGGGGATTATGACCTTTAGGCATGTTGGGTGGATGCTGAATCACCAGGGGAAGTTTTTTGTTTCTTTTCTTTTTACCTCAGAGGAACATTGGGTGATGATTATATCTAATCACCCTGGAAGAGATTCTGGAGACTGCTGGCAGGTACAGTTTATGGCAGTGCAAGGTCATTCCCAGAACTCAGGGAGAAGTAAGAGTCACGTAGAGGACAAGTTCTCACAGAACATACAGATCATAGCATTAGTTACAGAACATATAGAACATGGTATTAGTTTGGCCTTTGCATTCTCCCCTCTGACAGGTTCATGAAGGCCCAATAATGGGTCTTCCTGAAACTTATTCCTCTGAGTTGGCCTGTCATAGAGCCAGGTACTACACCCTATTAGCTGGATGGTGCCCAGTCTTTGCTTGATATAAAGAGGGCCACAGAACGTGACTGATTTAAACAGAACTAAGAGCCTATTTTTCTTGTTTTAGTTATTTGTCCCTAATGCCAGAGAGTTACCCTTGACTTAACATTTCAGCCTATAAAGTGGAAAAATGGGTGAGGTCATTCTCTTTTGTAACTTCTTCAAGCTGACATAAAGGGCTCTGTTATCAGGGCTTAGAAAGGCTGAAAAGCTAGTCAAAGGTTAGGTAATGGGACACCTATAAAAAGTATCTGTTTAGCTGATCCAGTTGAAAAGACACAGAGTGGTCATGTCTGCAGGACTGGTTTATATCAGCTTCCAGTAGATCTAGATCTCAGAAGCTCTGGATGGAATCTGTTATCCAGGTAAAAATCTGCTGAGAGAAATACAGACTAGGGACAGAAGTTAAAATTGTGTCTATAAGACAGCTGGAGTAGTTTTATGCCTTTGAAACCCAGTAAAAGCATGAAAATTCTTTTCTCAGTCCAGAAGACTTGATATACAGATTGGACAGACTCATTTTTAGCATGAGAAGTGCCCTTAAGTGTATATACAGAAAAGAACCAAAGAGAAATTAAAATCTTGACACTGGGACTTATTTATAAACAGTCAGTACTCCACCAGCTTATCATAACTCTATTGATCTCATTTTTCATATATTTTAAATCTGCAATTTCCATTTATGTACTTTAAAACTTCTCTAAAGATCCTTTAACTTTTGTAACTTGTACTTACCAACATTTCAACACTTTCTTAGACCCTCAAATATTTAAAATATTTCATTTATAACTTACACTTATTAACTTGAAACACTTTCTTAGAACCTCTAACATTTGTAGAAAACCTTTGAAAAACTTCATGGAACACTTTTGTAGATCTTCTAACATTCTTAACTTGTATGTATCAACCTTTAAATGCTTTCTCAAACCCTCAAGTATGTTAGATTCACATAACTTAAACTTTCATATCTTGAGACCTTATATAACTACCCCCTTTTTCTATCAGGTATTCACCAAGAGACACAAGCAACTGTTGTTTAGAGAAGATAGCTAAAGACACACAAGGATTGAGTACATATATGCTGGCCCTCAAGCTTGTCAGAGATCTTCTGAATATGGCATTAAATATATTTAAACTAACTACATCCTAGCAGTAACTCCCCAAGGTCTCTGCAAATATTTGGCATGGCAGATGTCTTCCACCCTGGATTGTGGTTTCTGGCTGCTGAGAAAAACTGTTCCCAATGTCTTGCCCTCTGCTATGGATCAACCTAACGTTGGACAAAGTAGACACCTGGATAGTCATTGTCTCATGTTTACTAATATGAGGTAAGGTCAATCTATTCCATGTTCTTCTTCTACACAACAGCCTCTCATCTTCTGTGCCTTTGTGCCTGATGGCCAACCTACCTGGGACCATGGTACTATGTTACTATAGGAGAAAACTGGGACCTGTCTAAATACTAAGATATGGTTAGTCATCTCTGTCATTTTAATTTACAAATAAATTTCTCTAGGTTACAATTTATCCTTCTCAAGTCTCTGATTACACTGATGGCTAAGAAAATTTTAGACTGGCAGCTAGGACAATTATATGCACTCTTTATTTTCTTAAAGATGTTCAGACCTATGCCTAGAAGAGTTCAAATAATGGGGAGTAAAGTTAAACATATGAAAAGGTAACTAGGATTAATTAATTAGAAGATTCAATAGTTTTAAGTTCCCTCAACTTCTTGAATAAATTTAATGAAGTAGCAGTAAACCTCTAAGCATTCTATTTTAAATTGATGTGTTGAATAGGGCCATCGCAGTGTGGTGGCATCAACCTGTGCAAAGTGGTCCTGGGTTGGGTAAGGATGCTGATTAAAGTGAGTCTGTGAGTGAGTTAGCCACACACTCCCTCCATGGTTTCTGTTTGATTTCCTTTTTAGTATGGACCAGTGCTGTAATATTGCCTGGAAGAGAAAGCTAAATAAATGGTTCAGCTTCCAGATTGTTTACTCAGAGCATTTTATCCCAGCCACAGAACTGCAACTAGAGCCTGCAATTCTCTGCCGTCTGCGGCTCTTGCAGCTTAATGTTCTTGCAGTTGCCGCAGTCCTTCTCCTCACTAACCCTAACCTGTCCACAACTGTTTAATTAGAAGGCTGACTTTGCCTTTCATTCCTTTTCCTACTTACCATGTATGAGATCAGCACACTGTGGCTTGCATGATCACATGGATTCTTTCCTCACATCAACTTCTCTGTTAGTTCTGAGATGGACATTTATGCTTTGGTAGAGACTATATATTGAGAAATGAAGATAAAGACTGAAGTCCTGACTCTACAGGGCTGAAAGATTACCTGAAGTCACAAGTCTACCAGTACAGGAATAGAGTATTAAAACAGACAGATGTGCTGTGGTGGCTTTCTGCTGTCTTGTGACTGAGAAGGGCCACACCCACCCAGCTGCAGGTTTGTGTACATGCTGCAGGTGTGTGGGCAGCACTGTGCATCATAGCACAGAGATAAGTGCCTGAGTCTGTGATCTGTGAAGAGCAAATGGACAAAGAGCTGCGACGTTCCTTAGTGATGGTTGTGGAAGCCAGTCTTCCACTTTGCTTTGTTCCAGAAGGATTGTAAAACAGACTGATGAGATGTCCCCCAAGACTTTGGTAAAACCACTGCACTTGGCTTGAGGAAGTGGAAAAGTTGCACTGCAGTGTTGCATTCTCTCCCTCCTGCAGAACCAAGGACACAGGACTCTGCTCCACTTGCTGTCCTTTCACCCCTGAGTAGAAATAGAGAAAGAGATGCAGATGGCTGTCATTGCAGTGTCCACTAAGCCCTGCATGCACTCCATGTCCTTTGAAAAGGTGGGAGCTCTGCAGGACTCCTGAGCTGTTTTCCCCACCCCTCCATGTGATGAAGCAAATCCCCTCAGGTGCCCTGAATGTGGACAGCCAGACTCACAGCAATCCTGGGTGCACAGAAGCCCCAGCAGAGAGCACAGCAGCCTCTTCATGGTGCTTGTATGGCTGCTGGAGACAGAAGCAATTAAGCAACTCCTGGGCT
Organism: Acomys percivali; assembly: GCA_907169655.1. Classification (NCBI taxonomy): domain Eukaryota; kingdom Metazoa; phylum Chordata; class Mammalia; order Rodentia; family Muridae; genus Acomys; species Acomys percivali. The sequence continues at coordinate 7,075 of CAJRSG010020234.1, read as the reverse complement.
GTGGTGTTAGGGTGGCTGGTGAAGTGGCCCTCCTCCTGCACCAGTCAACTCCACCCATGCCTGACCACACCCTGCTAATTCCCTCCCAGTCTTCAGAGCCTGAAGCTCCTCCAACACCAGACCTGGATGAGTCTCTGAGTGGAGGCCAGTGGGGGAAGAGGGGCATTTTGAGATGATCCTAGGGTTGTATGTAGTTAGTGATCCTGGAGCAAGAGGGCCCAAGGAGAATATGCCTTGGCTGCACACAGAGCCTGCACACTCACGGAAACAACAGACAAATGTTTAACTCAGGAAACAGGTGCATAGTCTAACTCTGACTCTTTATTGGGGCCTGAGTTATGTCTCAGCAGATAAGGGTACTTTTGCTTTAGTTCCATTAATAGCATCCACATGAGGTGCCTCATAGCAGGCTCCAGCTCCAGGGGATCTAAATTCTCTTCCATTTCCTCAGAATCTGTACTCAGATACCATACATTTACACAGACCCACTCTAATACACATTTAAAAAAACAAATAGAATCTTCTTCTGTCAAACAATTTAAGTGAAATTACTGCAATACAAAACAAACAAAAAACATATACAAAAAACAGAAACATATTGATATAAGTGTAATGGTTTCCTAGAATGGAATTCATTGAAAATGTGGGACTTGCCTGAACAGTCCAGCTTTGTTCTAAATGTTGTTTCAAAATATGTCCCCATGAAAAGGAAGTGTGTTGGGGAAGAGTAAGGTAGGAGTGCTGCACTCCACATAACAGGGCAGCAGTGCAGGTGTGCTATGGCATATGGTGACTGCATGGACACTGCACTGTGTGTTTATGACAGTAGAGGAAGGAATTTTAAAGTTTTCACCATAAAGAAGAATGCTAGAGAAATAAGACTAGTTATGAAAAGTAAACACTCATTCTCTTTAAAAGTAGCTCATGGCCAAACTAATGCCATGTAAGCCCATCATTGTCTCAAACAGTATTAGAGCAAGGAACAGTCTCCTGTTTGATAAGAATCCCGCAGTGTAATTTGGGTAGAATTTTTACCCTTATGGAAGAATATTGTTCTACAAGAATGAGATCATTTCAAAGAGGCATAATTAAATGGCAACTAAGATCTGTCTCATAGGAATGAAACACTTCCAAAGAATCCACTCTCTGGACTGTCATCCTAGGGAATTTGCCAAATCCCTGAAAGTGCCTGAAGCTGGGACCCTGTTCTCTTCTATCAGGTGACTTGCATCCAGCCTTGCACTTATTTGACTCAGGCCAAAAGGGCACCCAGCTGTCTCAGTCTCATCCTCAAGTGGAAAGATTTTCACCTTCCTGCACTCAGTCCTCCATGCCTGAGAGGATGACTTCCTGGTGTGAGCTTCAGGAGCCCAGAAGACCCAGGTGAGGATGTCTCACATGCAGGAAAGGACCATGAGGGACAAAGAATGGGCAGATACCCTTCTGCTCCACAGCATCGACAGCACATGTGCAGATGCCAACACCAGGCTGGGCCATAGCCTGCTCTACATCCTTCTGCAGCATCAGAGCTGTGGAAACCCAGATACAGGAGTATCTCTGTCCAGAATGAAGCCACACAGTTCTCAGTCTGTGAAGATGGACTAGAGAAGTGTGACACTCACAGAGCACTCCAAGCTTCAGGGTGCACAGAAAAGGCAGAAAGGTGAGTAGGAAGTACCTCATTCCTCCTGGGAGATTCCAGGAAGCTAGGAATGCCTGAAGAGTGGGAGAGGTAGACAGAGGTTGCTCTGAGTTTAAGGACTTTTAGATACTTTCCTCTAGGGACATTGGAGAGACAATTAGGACGAGACACTTCCTGTCCCTTGGCGTACCTCTGCCATCTGTGTAAGAATGCTCTGTTTTCAGAGTTCTTACTGATGCGGTGGAAGAGTTTTAGCAAAATATCTATTCAGCAATTTCATATATAAACATGACGTATTTAGATCAGACCCACAACCACACTGCTCCCCTCTCCTTCCTCCCAGAACCCACTATATCCTGATCCCCATGGAAAAGCTAGAAAAGCAAAATCGGGGCTTTACAGCAAGAGGAAGAACATAGGGAGTAAGTGATGCAGAAACGGATAGTACAATGTCAAGAGAAAATATAGGGGATATGTTAATGCAGAGGAGGGTGGCTGGGTGGGAATGAGAGGAAGGCTTGGGAGTTTATTCACATCTATGAAGAAGATGTTTACTTGTTAGAAAGGAGTGCCTCCTAGAGGCCCCATGGAGAACCAGGGAGTTCACAATTAAACTGCACTTCCCACTGTCCTTGCTGCCTTCCCAGGGTGCATTCCAAAGCTTTCTGTTCATGCACAGAGGAAGGGTGGTGTATTTTAAGTGTAAAACTTGTGAGACTTTTAAATTATAAAATTAGAAATTGAAATGTTTGAAAATATTTTAGAGTGAAAAGAGTTTCAGAATCTTCACATTTTGAAAACAAGTATGAGGAACTTAGCATTCAGAACACTTTATATCTACTAGCGTTCTACACACCACCATCAAAATGCCTGAGAAAACCATGTATTTGAGGTTGCTGGGAGATATTGACTCCAATAAACATTGTAAAGGTACACTTTTTAAAAATTAGGGTTTCCCATCAGAATGGATAAGTTCAAAAGTTCAAGTGACACCAATGCTGGTGAGGATGTGGAGAAAGGGGAACACTTCTTCATTGTTGGAGGAAATGCAAACTAGTACAACCGTTTTGGAAATCTATCTGGCTCTATCTCTGAAAACTGGAAATATGGATTCCTGAAGACCCAGTTATTCCACTCCTTGAAATATACCCAGAAGATTCTCAAGCACACAAGGATATATGCTCAACCATGTTCATAGCAGTCTTATTCATAATAGCCAGAACATGGAAACAATCTAAGTGTCCTTCAGTAGAAAAATGGATAAAGAAACTGTGGTACATTTACACTATGGAATACCACTCAGCTATTAAAAGCAAGGAATTCCCAAAATTTGTGGACATATGGATTGAACTAGAGATGATCCTAATGAGGGAGTTAACCCAGAATTAGAAAGAGTCAAATGGTATATACTCATTTATAACTAGATACTAGCCAAGAGTCATGTCCCATGAAACTCTTCACCTACCAGGAAAGTGGGATAAATGTGAGGATATCCTTTTGGGATTTGAGATGAGAGAAGTATGGGAGAATGGGGAAAAAGGAGGATCCAGAGGGTACTAGAAACCTACTAGAAGAACATTATGATGGGCAGATCTGGGCCCAGAGATTCCACACAAACTATGGCATCAACCAAGGACAATACATGCAGTAAACAGTGAACTCCTACCAAGATCTAGCCAATGGACAGAACATTATCCACAGATGAGTGAAGAGTGGGGACTGACTTTCACTTGAACTCTGGTGCCCCATAGTTGACTATGTCCACTTGATGGGGAGGCTCAGTGGCACTCAGGGGGATGATAGCAGGCTACCAGGAAGAGACTCTATACCCTATGGTCATATACAGGGGGGAGGTGCCCTCAGTCACAGTCATAGGGGAGGAAATAGGGTGAAAGTGGGAGGGAGGGAGGAATGGGAGGATAAAAGGGATCAGATAACAACTGAGATGTAATATGAATTAATGAATGAATGAATAAATTTAAAAATAAAAACCTAGTGTTTCAAGATGGTGGCACCCCATATGCACCATATCTGACCTACTGCACGGAGACCAGGGACTTGAATGGAGCCACAGACTGCTGGATTTGAGAACTGTAGGTGAGTGGGGTCCCTCACACCACAGACCACGGGCAGGCCTGGCCCCGGGTCAAGAAACAACCTGGAGGTCCTGAACCCACTCTCCAGACACTTGAGCGGAACAAACCTCAGGCTGCAGCTGGCCTTTAAAGCAGAAATTTACTGTGTGGGGTGGTGGTAAACCAGAGCCACTGGTCTGAGGAGTCTCAGGGGAACTGGTGAAACTTCCTTTTGATCCCTCCACCTACCATACGCCAACTTGTGGAGATCCCTGGGCTGAGTGAAAACAGAGGTGCGTGGGCCCACCAAAAACAGCTGGAGTAGGAGTGCGGCTTGTGAGCTTACCATGGCCCAAACTAGAGCCATACACAATGGACTGAGCCTGCAAACATGAGCAGTTAGGAACTAGCTTGGACTGTTCCTACACACCCGACAGGATTTCCCATGCTCTCAGGAGAGGCTGGACACCCCTGTGGTGTCAAGTCACTGAGCTAAATGGCATCTAGAGCTCTGAGGGTCTGTGAGTGGTCCTGGCTACAGGGCTGCAGGATGTGCAGGCAGCTTGGAGCATGCCCGCGGTCTAAAACGGTCCTGTCTCTGGGCCGCCTAGTACTGATCCTGCACTCTCCAACTAACATATACTAACTGGATCAGCTCCACAGGACCGCCAGAATCACCCATGCTCTCAGAAGAGGCTGGACACACCTGTGGTGTCTAGTTGCTGAACTAAAAGGCGGCTACATCTCAGAGGGCCTGACCCAAGCGGGGTCCTGGCTACAGGCCCATGGTAAGTGCAGACAGCTTGGCGGTCTGAAACGGTTCTGTCCCTTGGCTTAGGCATACCGATCCTGCACCCTCCAACAGACATAACCTAACTGAATCAGGTTCCACAAGGCCTGCAGGATCCTCCGTGCTCTCGGGAGATGCTGGACAGCCCTGTGGGGTCTAGACACCTAGTTAAAAGGTGGCTTCAGGTCAGAAGGTCTGACCCAGGTGGGGTCCTGACTACTGCAGTGCAGGAAGTACAGGTAGCTTGGAGCTTGCTGCGGTCTGAAACGGTCCTGTCTCTGGGCTGCCTCATACTGATCCTGCACTCTCAAGGAGACAGACCCTAACTGGATCAGCTCCCACAGGCCTGGCAGGATCTCCCATGCTCTTGGGAGAGGCTAGACACCTCTGCAGTCTTTAGAGATTGAGCTAAAAGGTGGCTACCGCTCAGAGGCTCTGACCCAGGTGGGGTCTTGGCTACAAGGTGGCAGACGACAGGCAGCTGGGATCAACATACCCAACCAGAGTGCTTGCCTGCTGACCTTGTTCTAGGTCCCAAAATAGCTGATCTGAATTACAGCAGTAAAGTGAAAGGGTCCAGACAGAAACCCACTTCTGCTGACTCAGTCTGGAGCCTAAGGTGTAGAGCAAAATCTCCAGAAGTGGAAACTAAATCACCTGCCTGTTCTAGGGAAGAACTCCCTGATCCCCACAGGCAAGGGCACATGACTTATAATCATTCACCAACTATCCATTCTCAACGACCAGTGAAAGACACCAAATCTACCTCCCAACATCAGAGACACCAAAATGACAAAAGGACAGCGTAAGAATACAAACAAAAATGAAAACAGTTCTACATCTCCAGATCCCAGCTACCCCAATGAAAGCAAGCCTGAGAACACAAAAACAATCGAACTACAAGAAAATGACCTCAAGGCCTTAGTAAGAAAGATGATAATGGAAGAAATGAATGAAATCTGTAAAAAACTGCAGGAGGATGCAACCAATCAGGTTGAAGACATAAAAGACATATAGAGAGGCAATGGAAGAATTTCAGAAAAATACGAACAACCAGATGAAGGAAATCATTAAAACAGATCCAGATCTGAAGATAAAATGGAATATATGATGAAGGAACACACAGAAGAAAAACATGATAGAGAGGCCTCAGAGAAGAAAGCAAGCATCACAGAGGTGACCTTCTCTAACAGAATCCAAGAAATGGAGGAATGAATATTGGAACTTGAAGATACAATCATAGAACTCGAAATAATCATCAAGGAAAATGCTAAATCTGAAAAGTTCCTGACACAGAACATCCAAGAAATAAAGGAAACCATGTAAAGACGAAACTCAAGAATAATAGGTATTGAGGAAAGAGAGGATGCCCGACTCCACAGCCTAGAAAATATCTTCAACAAAATCATAGAAGAAAATTTCCCCAATTTGTAGAAGGAGATAAATATGAACATACAAGAGGCCTACAGAACACCAAATAGAATAGACCAGAAAAGAAAATCTTCCCACCACATAATAATAAAAACACAAAATATACAGAACAGGGAAAAATATTAAAAGTGGCAAGAGAAAAAGGCCGAGTAACATACGATGGCAAACCTATCAGAATTACACCTGACTTCTCAGCAGAAACCATATGTTGGCCCATGGGAAAAATTGAATCAGGGTTCACCTGAAAGAGGGAGTGGGGATTGAAAGTAGGATACGGACACGTGAGAAATAATGAATCAAGTCAGGACATTTCTGATCATGATTCACTTTATTGCTGACTAGCAGGAACATATATAGGGTAAGGTCAATAGGATCTATTCTTATCTCACTCACCCTAGCCCCCAGGCAAAATAGCTCCCTGTAGAACTTCCTAATTCTCTAAGTAGTTCCTTGTAAGAACTTCCCAGATCCTCTGGGTGGTTCCAAGTTGAGACTTCTCTACTTCTTTCAAAGGTAAATAGTCCAAGGATGGCCTAGAATACAAGACCTTGTGAGGTAAAGGTCAGCAACTAGAAGGTCACAGCATATAGCCTAAGCAGAGGATTTCTGACATGGCAGAATTTGGCATGGGTTTCCACAACCATGAAAGCCTGAAGGGTCTGGACAGAGGTCCTGCAGACCCTAAGAAAACACAGATGCCAGGCCAGACTACTATACCCAGTGAAACTATAAATAACCATTAATGGAGAAAACAAAATATTCCATGACAGAAAAAAAGTTTAAAAAACTATAAATGCCACATACAATCTTCATTTTGAAGAACTCAAAATTAAATGAACATATGCTAAGCTCATGAGAGACTTAATTATCTGTGCTGCCCCCCTGGCTTTTATTATAAAATGCAGCATAATTTAGGAGTTACAACTGCTATACTCAAGGTTCTGCACCACAATTCTCATTCTAGCAAGGTATTTTTAGGGTTATTTTGCACCAATCTCCCCCCTCTGTGGTGTGTGTGTGTGTGTGTGTGTGTGTGTGTGTGTGTGTGTGTGTGTGTGTGTTTCGGAACATATACATGTATGTGACCATAAAAATGTAGTCATTGAGAACCTTAACAGGAACCATTGAGTGAGATAA
>CAJRSG010020230.1:0-31202 GCA_907169655.1 Acomys percivali | reverse complement strand
AGCATTGCACATCTGGTATGGTAGCTGTGCCAACCAGGGAGTACCCTAGGATAAAACACAAGACCCTATTTCACATCCATAACAATAAAGGGAATGAATGGCAATCTACAATCAGTAGATTATATAGCTAAAACTCAGGAATGGTAAGTGGTCCTGAAGAAGAAAGCAGTGTACAAAGCCTAGACAGCTAGAAACTGAACAGAGGAAACTAGAAAAGGAAGATGTCTAGATTCTGCCAAAACCTCTGGATCCACATTAACCAATGGTAACATAACAAACCAGTAGAGCTAAGGCTTAAAGAACAGAACAGAAAAAGCAACTATTACAGGTGGGAGTTTTGAGTCTAGCCAAGATGATTGCCCATTTAACAACAACAACAACACAAATCATTACTGTCCTAAGAGTACTATAACAGAATCCCAAGCCTTTACATACATAATCCAAAATGCCCAAACATATGAGCCCAGTAGACTCAGCTACTGGAATTAGAATAGAAGGACTTTATGGTAGACATAAAAACATTATATTCAAGAATGCATTAGAAAATAAGCCTGTGTAATGAATGGGGGGGATTTATCACAAAACAAAAACTATAAGATACATTCCTAGGAAAACTGAAAGCCTCAAAATACAATCTGTAAAGTAAAAACTTGTAAATCTAAGTTTAGAAACAATCATGTTTGAATCTATAGGTTGGATCTTAAAAAAACCTCCCATGACCTGCAATCTATGACATTGCCTCCAGGGTGGTACATTAGGAACCTGGTAAGGTAAATCCTTGGATCAATGAGTGTGTGACGCTGAAAGGGACTGAGAGGCCTAGGTCCTTCTCTCTCTTTTCCTTCCTGACCATGAAGGCTGTGCTTTCGCATTACTACATGCTCCTAGAAGGGTGTATCTGAAACCTGAAAAATTATAAGCCAAAATAAGTCTTTTGTGTATAAAGCTTATTATATCCATTATTACACTGTGGTTCAGGAGAGCAGAGTAACAGAGAGGTAAACTTAATCATTAGAACAGAAAATAAGTTTAAAGGGTGGGGGTAAATACGTTGGTGTGCCTCTGTATCCCAGTACTTGGGATGTGAATAGGAGGATCAGGAGTTCATGGTCAGCCTTGATCATGTGAGGTTTTCTCTCAAAATCAAACAAAAAAAAACAGCCTGGTGTTGTAGCCTTTATTCCCAGCACACAAGAGGCAGACATTTCTGTGAGTTTGAGGACAGCCATGTTCACAAAGAGATCACGCTGTGCACAACAATGCAGTGAAACCCAGTCTCCCTCCCTGAATCTCAAACACCAGCGGTTCTGGCTGCTGAGAAACATGTACTCGAAGTACCTGGAGGGAGAAAGAGCATGGATCAGGCAAGCCCCAGCTGCAGCGGAAAACGAGGTGTCCAAGCCTGAGAGGGCAACAGCCTAGTCAGGAGGGGACTTCTTTCCAGAGGGTCATGGCTCAGCGGAAGCGGAAGCCAAGGAGCAGAAGCCAAGGAGAGGACCGCGGAGGACCAGAACCACCTACCTGCTGGAGGAGCAGCGGGCCAGGGGCTGCGCAGGGTCCAAATGGCTCACTTAGGCAGAGGCTTCTGGGTCCCTGGGGTCGCCAAGACTGGAAGTTGGGAGGCCTTTGGGGAGGAAGGCTTAAGTTGCCACCCATGCAGAAAGGCAGGATCTTTGGGCTCTGGAGAGGCCCATGGGCGGAGGAGGAGCTCCAGTGGGTGAGGGAGGGCGGTGCCGCAAGCCAAGGTGCACATGGCTGGGAGGAAGGCCTGGCTTTCCCTCGGAAATCACAACAGAATCTCTTCTCTGTATTACGTAATTCATAATTATATCTTACAACCTTGTTTCAAATATGTCGCTACCTGACAAAAGACACAACGTTGCGTTATGAATGTATCAGTTAATGTTTATATACTCAAATATATTTACTTATGTTCATTTTCTCTTTGTTCATTCGATACAAATTAAATATAACACTTAAAAATGTACCACGACCTACCATCCATGCCACAATTGATATTAATCTTACAGCAGTTTAGCTCATGAGGGCCAATCACGTACAACCAAAAGATGAAGATGTGAATCTTTATACAGTGAAGAGTAGAACATTCCCACTATTATAAGGTTCCTTTATGTTGTTGTTCAACAGGCACACAGACTGACACTCGACATCGAGCACCTTTTACACGGCAATCACATATTTTCCATTCCTAGATTTTTTTGGTGTCTGGTTTGTTTGCTTGTTTTGTTTTTAAGAAAGATATATACTCAGGAATATATAAAATATTCAGCATTTTAAAATCTTATTTCAACCAGTGTACCTGAAGACTAATTCAATCATTCATATTATTGCATATTGTTCAAGGTTTAGACATAAAAAGAACATGGTTAAGGACGTGTCTAGATGCTTCATTTTTCCTTCCTTTCTTTCTCCCTTCACCGTCCTTTTTATGATACAGTGTTTACCTGTGTGCATTTGACTGTTCTTGACTCTCACTTTGTCGACCAGATTGGCCTCAGACTAACAGCAACCAAATTTCTCTTATGAATTTTTTACTGTTGATAGATTGATGGCCGCTTACAGTTCTGAAATACAATTGTTACAAATATTTGTATTAAGAAGTTTTTTTTGACCTAGTCAATGGACAGCACCTTCTCCATGGTTGTGGGGAGAGCAGGAACTGCCTCTGGGTGAGAAAAGGAAGATACAAGGAAGGGAATATCAATCAGTCAGGATATATTCTGAATAAATTATCATAAAGAAGACATTAAAAAGGAATTGTTTTTGGATGGGCATGGTGGCACAGGCCTTTAATTCTTGCATTCAGGAGGCAGAGGTAGGTGAATCTCTGTGAGTTTGAGGCCAGCCTGGTCTACAAAGAGAATCTAAGACAGCCAGGCCTAATATACAGAAAAACTCTGTCTGGGAAAAACTTAAAAAGAGAATTTTTTTTAAAGTATGAGATTAATTTTTAAACTATACACCAATGTAGATGATCAATGTATATATGATAATAGCATTTCTTTTAACACTAACCTTTATTATCTTATATATTAAAATGTTTCAACAGAACTGAGAGGGTTAGAGAAAACATCTTGTATGAAAATCAACATGTTTCTTCTTCTGTCTATATTTTCATAATATCAACCACATCAACTGGTGAGCATTCATGAATTGAGTTAATAAGAGTGAAGTTCTTTCAGAATAAACATGGACTTACCATATTTATATTCTCTGGATAAAATATAAGATGTGTCCTTTTGTATAAAGGATTGTCAAATTAGGTAAGTTAGGCAATCTTCCTGCCAATATTACATTAATGTAATGGTTTTACTAACAACTCAAACAATGGGAAAATGTAGAGGGAAAAAACATAGCTTGCCAATCCTTACAGAATTGAATATTTCTCAAAAACATAGCTAAATTTAAGTAGTATAATTACAACCTCCAAATTGCTTTTTAAAAACAATATGCTTGGTGGAATGCTTTTTTTTTTTTTATAAAAAAAATAATCCATGGCCTTCAATCTAGTTTTAAGTACTTTACGGTACAAAATCTTGATGAAATACAAGTTAATAGATGATCTTATTAACTTACACCAATTAAATTATATTTTACAGAGTAAATCCTATTAATTATTCAGATGAACTTGTCTTCTCATAACTTTCTGCACACTCGGCCTCCACTAATTTTACTTACGATGAATTTCCCTCCTCTTTACATTTCTGTTTCAGCTGAGATCGTAGAGAATTTTAAGAGCTCATGAATGTGATTTCTTCAAAATAAAATATGATTACACCATATACTTTTAATTTTTTTTAACCAAGAAAAGTCACATTTCTTCACTCATAATCTCTTCAAATATTGCAATTTTGGAATTTCAAGGAATAATCTCTGTTTCTTTCTGTGTGTGTGTGTGTGTGTGTGTGTGTGTGTGTGTGTGTGTGTGCCAATAGAGACTTCATGTACATTTGTGTTTTTTTATGGCAATAAATTATATTCCAGCTAAACTTTAAGTTCAAATGTCTTAGTCAAAAGGTGGTGTTGTCATACATGATTGTGTTGGTCCTCAATGAGGAAAGCTATGAATCACATAGTTATTAGGGAACAATAAAATGTGAGAGTACATGTCATTGGCAAATTCTTGTGTGTCGTGTCTCCAAACCTTAATTACGGCCTTTGCACTTAGATATCTACAGTATTTTAAGAATTATTCATACTAGAGTTCAAACAGTCAGCATGTGCCTTTTTGGGGTTAGAACATTTCTCAAACATTGGTGATTTATTAATGATCATCAACTGCAAAGATTATCTAAAATATTAGTGTGCATGTTTCAGAAATGAAAAAAGTTTAAACATTATATTATACTACGAATATCAAACTAAATGAGACATACAAGTGACCACAGAAGACACTGCAAAGGAGAAACAGTGTAAGAGACGGAATGCTAGGAAAACATGAGGGTGGAAATCAGAGCTGGTGAGAGTAGGAGAAGTCGGACAGAAAGTTTGAAAGGAAAAGAAAAACCATAGATGGAGGCATCTCTTTAACGAGCTGGAGGCCTAAGACAGGGTAGGCTTCTGGGAGTGTATGGAGATGATTTAGCTGAAACATGTAGTTGTAGGAGTCATGGAGACACAAGAAGCTGAACTCCGAATACATAGGACTTCTAATGGAGGGAGAGTAACATCAACCAATCCACAAAGGGATTGACCTAAAATTTACCCAGAGATAAATATAGAGCAGAGGGTGAGGAAATTTCCAACCTACGTCTGTCAAAACCTGCAACCCATCCCATAGGATAGAACCAACCATGACACTATTGTGGATACTCTGCTATGCTTGCAGATTGGAGTCTAGCATTGCTGTCCTCTGAGAGGCTCCATCCAGAAGCAGATCAAAACAGATGCTAAAACTCACAGTGAAGTTCAATGATTCTCGTGGAAGGGTCAATGGGAAGGCTAGAAGGATGTGGAAGGGAAAGGGGCATCACAGGAAGATCACCAGAGCCAACTAACATGGGCCCAGTATGAATTGCAGAGACTGAGGCATCAACCAAAGACCATGCATGGACTGGACCTAGGCCCTCTATAAAGATGGAGCCATAGGCTGTCTCATATTTCATGGGGATCCCCCAATTAATTGACTGAGAACTATTTCTGACATGGAATTTTTGCCTACTTTCCATTCGTTTTCCAGGGGTAGCTACAAAGGAAGAGAATGGGCTCAGTACTTACATGACTTGATGTGCTGGGGTGGGTTGTTGCTCTTGTCCCCCGTTTTCTGTCTAGAAGAGAATGGGGATGGGGGACGAGAGAAGGAAAGTGGAACTAGGAAGAAAGGGAGCTAATTTCAAGGCGTAAAGCAAGCAAGCAAACAGTAAATCAATAGATTACTTAATTAATAAATATAGCTCATGTAGGTAAAGCTACATGAAATCATTATTGCATATTTTCACAAATTATACAAAATACATGTGAATATATAGGTATATATATGGCATACATTATACATGTAGGTTGGGTGTGTTTCTGTGTGTGTGTTTGTGTCTGTGTGTGTGTGTGTGTGTGTGTGTGTGTGCGTGTGTGTGCTTCCACTAGGGAGGATGGTATTGTTCAAAAGAAGCACAGACGAACAAAAACCTGACTACAGCTGCAAGAAATATCTTGTCAAATTTTATATGTAAAATCGTAATCGCAAATTAAGGATACTTTGATCTTCTGTATCCTGTGTTTATTCTACAAAAGTCATCATAATGTTTTTTCTCTAGATATGATTTCTACATGTATATTTCAGAGGTAATGATGGAATAGACATCCTTCTATTTTTTTCTGATTCTAATGGAGTTATCTTTTTATTCTTTCCAGACACCACAATGTTGCTGCCCAATGCTTGTGGCAAACTCTTTTAGTTTATAGAACTCTAATGTAATGATTGATGTATTTTGTCAAAGACCCCTTACATTATGAGATTATCAAGGGGTAGTTATGTGGTAGTCTCTTTAAACTGTATTATTATTATTATTATTATTATTATTATTATTATTATTATTATGTGTTTTAATATATTTTGGAAATATATAACTCATAATTTTTGCATCCATTTTCATAAAAGGTACCTGTACAAACATTTTTGTTTAGTTTTATACCAACCTTATAGTGGATTCTTAAACGTACATCCTAGTAAAATTCCTTGAATTTCTACTCTAAAGAAAAGATGAAGAACCCTGGCATTAGTTCTAACGTGATAGTCTGCTAAATTCTGCCCTGACCACATCTGGACAAACAATTAGTGTAAATTAGGAAGTTCAAAGAACAAACATTACATGTTTTCTTGAGTGTGGTAAGCTAGCTTTCAAGACTAGGATATTTTACTTAGAGTATCTATGGTCAGTTAGGAATTTTGGCATTAATACACTTTCTATTGTTTTTCACACAATAAAACAATAAGAATAGTGTCATAAAGGAAAAACAATATCAAGAGATGGGGCATAAAACAACAGAATTATAGAGATCAAATATTCACTACTAGCCTAGTTTTAAAGTTATATTTATGTATTGTCTTTATGTGTGGTAGCATACATTTGACCAAGGGATAGTTAGTAGAAGCTTACTTTTCCCATGTGCATCATGGAGATTGAACTCAGGTCAAAAGACTAAAATTCAAAAAGCTGTAACTAAAACATTTCTCTAGTTCACACTAAAGTTCTTTTCAGTAGCTTATGGGAAAATACTAGTATAAAAGTCTAACACATTTGCATATGAAAATCCATTTAAATGACCAAGAAAGACAATAAAATAACTCAAAGTCAAATGCCACTATATACAGGAAATAGTACAAAAAATGAGCTAGAACATTTTGAGTTATTCTCTAAAGGACTTATGGTTCAATGAAATGTCATAAGTAATTCCATACACACTTATATTCTTTCTAAACCTGAGGAATTGAATCTATACCTGAAGACACTTCATACATACAGCAGCAAACATTGTGAATTCATGCTCAGGTGTATTTTCACCCCTACTGACTTGTAACCATAGTATTGGCAGCTACTTCTTGTGTAATAGGAAGACAAAATTAATCAAGAGTCACACAGATATGAACTCTATGATGTTCAATGCTGACCTTCCTGCAAGATATGCTCACTGGTGTGAATAGTTCTGCAAATACTTTGTCAGTACCCACTGTTTTTGAATGACATTAAGGTGGCTTTGTGAGTTGACATCCACATCTGACCTGTTTATGAAGCCAATAATCTGAGAATAAAAAGTCATGGGCTTGATATTAAAAGCTACTATTATTCTTATAAATTAAAATGGCGATAATATGCCTCCAAACTGCATATTCCTTTTCAATAGATTTGCCTATCACTCAACTTCCAATAGAGAAGCTTAACATGGAGGACAACAACTTGAGAAACTGCAGATACTGAGAGACTTTGGGGCACTTGATCCTTTATGGGTTATCTTTATCACACCACTCCTATCAAGGCTCAGGGACCTATGTAGAAAAAGAGGCAGAGGATTATAGAGGCCAGAGGTATTGGATGACTCACAGTCAACAGCACCTAATAGACACAAGGAGACTAACACCCATACAAAACCACTGAATACATGAACAAGATTAAGGCAGAAAAAATCCTATTTTGTGAATGGGAAAGAGGTATAAAATATCACTCAACCTGAGAACAAATTTTATTACTTAGATTCAAGGAGTGGAAAAATAACTGTTCTTAATATATGACACTGGATATATTACTTATATTGCATACCTTAGCTTCAGAAGTTACCAGCACAAATCCAATCCCATGTTTAAATCCATTTGTCTTTCTGAGAGAGAGAGGGGGAGAGAGAGAGTGAGAGAGAGAGAGAGAGAGAGAGAGAGAGAGAGAGAGAGAGAGAGAGAGATCTTGACAGTGAGTTAGTGTGAAGGGTGAAGCTGGTCTGGGAGGATGTGGAAGGAAAAAAACCGATATGCCAAATAAATGCTATTGAATTATTTTAAGGTAATAAATAATAGGAAAACCCATATCTATTCATCATTCACATGTAATGAAAATATCATCAGGAATTAGAACACCTAATAATATACTAGTTTGTCAAATGTTTCTAACAGCGCATTTCAAAACACCACTATTAAGATAAAAAAGACAAAAATCATATAACATTCGTGCTATACTTCACATTTAGTACACAGATCTAAAAGAAATTCTCAGCAATAATTTCTGCTGAAGAGGTCGTCTAACCACACTTCATGTCTAGATTTTGTAACGTCACATGCTGTGTTACTATCTCTGATTTTGGGACAGAAACACCTGTGGATTCAAACAGGCACACACATACACTATTCAACATAGCTGGGTATAAGCACAGGGTTGTGACAAATAGAGAAGATGGAAAAAATAAAATACACATGAGTGACTTCCTAGTTCTCACTTCCTTCCAATAAGTTTTAGACACTTCATAACTCAGTACATTTAAAATTTCTGTATTCCTTTTTCTAAATTTCATTATAAAAACTGAAAAATATGAATGCCAAAGTGGATTTAAATATAAGTGCTACAGTCTACCAGTACAAAAAGCATAAATGATTATCATTATGTTCAACATAAAAACAAGATAAATGGACGTAAAATGTAAGTTATACATAAGACAACAACCAATACCTGCAAAAACATAAGACTTAAATTATGCAGTGAATGTCATGTACATATATTACTAGAACTGTTAGACAAACATAAGTTGAAGTAAAAATTATGGAATACAAATATTCTCACCCACAGAAGCCAGATTGTTGTAATTCTCCAACATGACATCTCTGTACAAAGACCTTTGAGCAGAGTCCAGACATTTCCACTCCTCCCTGGAGAAGTTTACAGCCACATCCTTGAACGTCAGTAAGCCATGACATTAAAGATAATCATATCTCCTTATGAGCACTGGATAATTTCTATATATGACACAAGGAAAGAATAGTTAATTATAAAGCTTGTTGTGCTATCAATAAAAATATGTGTTAATTTTTGATAAATTTGAAAAATCATGTTCTTAACAAAGAATACTCTGACTTTTCTGCAAAGATCCAATAGACAAGTGGGTCTCAACCTGTGGGTTATTACCCATTTGAGGATCAAATGACATGATCCTCACAATAATCAAATGGTCACCATCTAAGCCAACAGGAAGAATGGATATTTACTTTAAGATTCATAGCAGTAACACATTTACAGTTATAAAGTAGCAATAAAAATGAATTCATAGTTTGGAGTCACCACAGTATTTGTAATGTTCTTAAAAGTTTGCAGTATTAAGAAGGGAGAAAACTATTGCATACGGCCTCAGATGAAAGACGGATGAAATATTGTCTTTCTTCACAGATAAATAACCACCCAATCCCTTCTCAATAAAAATTGTGTATGCACATTCTTCTTTGATATAAAATTTTTTATTTTTTCAAATTATGTTTTCATTTATACATGTTATACTGAAAAATAGGAAAGGAGAATGGAAATAAAGCTGGATTAAGTACACAAGTGGCATAACTTGTACTCAATTAATACTGAGATTCAATTGAAAAATAGTTTCAGAAGTTTAATTCAGCATAGTGAGAGTTTGGAAGATCTGACAATGAAGTATTTCTGTAAGAATAACCAACTTTTCCCAGACCCACACATAAATGTTTACCTGAGAAGCCATCTCTCCTTTCCTCTTCTGAATGGAATGTCTCACGAATGTTTATATGAACATTTCACCTTCCAGAAGCCACTCTGTATTTAAAGGCAGCAGATTTTCCCTTTTCCTAGTAAACTTGAAGAGTGGAAAGCAGGAATCAAAAGTGGCCACCCTTCCTGAATTTTGCCAGTGAGATGCAAAAACCATGAACTCCTACAGGTTGAAAAAACAAAGAGGACACTTTCTTGAATTGAGGTGCTCTGTTTTCCCACCAGATTATATATTTCTCTACAGATTTACTTGTTTGACTGCAGTGACTCCTATATACATAACAGAGTCAAATTGGCATTTTAAATGAAGACTGAGCACAGCTGTCAGTTAAATTTCTCTTGACTATTGTCTCTCTTTTGCCTGAGAGAGTTTATTGGCACCTGTACTGGAAATAATTGCCAGAATGTGGAAGGTAATCCACATGTGAAAGTATTTTTTGTCTTAGGTAAGAAATCTAGTTGCTGGGAGCCAAGAAAAAACACACAAATCAATTTCTGTTTCACCATTGTCTCCACTGAGATATTACATTTGGTTTCCATGTCCCATTCTAAAATATTATGGTTACATAGAATGATCCTGTAAAAAACAAACAAACAACACAAACACACACACACATACACATAAGTACCTGTGCTCACAAGCACTCATAGGTACACACAGAGCATGTTGTTCTCATGAATACTTTTGGGCCATGTCAGACACTATAGGAGTTCCAAAAAGAAAAACATTCTGAACTTTTGTCTATCTCTATGTGGCAGAGAGAATGAATGGAGCTTCTCTGTATGGAAGGATTCAACTGCCTGTGTTACTACTCACCTTGGGATTTTAAGGACAGTCTACCTCTTGTTCATTACATGAGCATCCTCTGGTCCCCTCAGCTGGCCATGAGCTAGAGACCTTTCTGCCACAAACCCATAGCTGTGGTGAGGACCAGATTGTCCTTGTAATTTACTGGGATCCTTCATACATCACTTATGTCATCTGGATCTGCCTCCTATGATTTCAATCTACACAGAATTCTTTGAACTGCATGAGTGTCTTAAGGGTACTACTCAATCCCAGTCATCCTCACAACATGGTGTCACAATCTCGCAAACAGAATGAGAAAGACATATTCATAGTAGTTTTTGAATAAATCTAATCCTCAGAGACCAATAAGCCCAGAGATAGCATGAATGGCTAGGAACAGATCCAAAACAGCCATCATCCCAAGGTGAACCTCTGGTCCATCATGGCTCAGAGCGCACTGACACCCTCAGTGTCATATTTCTAGTTCTTAAGCTCCTCCCAGGGGCAGCAAATATCTACAATCATTCTGCACACCCCGGGCAAATACACCCCTGACGTGAGAACAAGTACCTGTCAAATGAAAAAATGGTCTGTATTAATCTGCCCACTTGCCTAGCAGGCCCTGCCTGGACCATCAAACCTTAACCACCGACTGGGCAGCGCCAGGCAGCCAGGCAACCATTCTGAGCATCCAGGAAGCCAGTCATAATCTGTCTGTTCTTCCCAGGCCAACACCCCATTCCCACCTACACTCCACCCAACACACTGGGCACCACCCAGGACACGTCACACTCTTCCCTTCCTTCCTCCAGAGTCCCCAAGTGGTTCTCAGACATGGATCTTTCTTTCTGCATCCTTCCAAGACAGCACATACCTCCCCGTGTCCAGGGCTCAACAGAGATGCAGCTTGAAGCTCTCTCAGGAGATTCAAATGGACCAAAAGGCACTTAGAAAGGAGGCAGAAGGAGCAATTTTCACTTGTCCCATCAGTAGGCCCCCAGCACATTCCCACTCCTGACCCCTTCTACCACGTCTCCTTTTTTTTCTAAAAGACTTTACTCATTTTATTTGTGAATGCCCTATCTATATGTGCACCAGCTTGTTGGAAGAGGACATCAGATTCCAGTATAGAGGACTTTCAGCCACCAAGCGTTTGCTGGCAATTGAACTGAGGACCTCTGAAAGAGCAGACAGTGCTCTTAGCCACTGAACCATCTCTCAGTCCACTACAAACAAAAGTCTCAGACTCCTCACAAAAAAACTACACCAGGCACTATCGTCCTTTCTCTCTAGGGCCCAGACACATAGCACAGTCAATTATTTCTCCCTAGAGAAGATGGGTCTGGTCTACAGGCTGCAAACAAAGACACCTACAAATACAAGCACAGATCATCTACAGACATGCGTTCTCCCTCCCTCTGTCACTCCCTGTCTCTCTCTCTCTTCCTCTTTTTCTGCCTGTATCTATTCCTATCTCGGTCTGTCTGTCTGTCTGTCTGTCTGTCTGTCTATCTATCTCTAGCTCCTCCTCACTCCACCTCTTTCTCTCCATCTGTGATCCACACAATTTCAGCTGCAGTACCCAGGAGACCAAGTGAAATATAGAATATGATCACTGGGCAAATGCTTGTCTCTTTCCAACAGGAAGCCTTCCTTCCAGTAGCACTGAGTGTCTCCAGGGGTCCAGCTGCACTTAGCCAAGACCTTCTAGGATGGCCCCTAGGAGAAGACCACTCTCCCAGCATCCTCGAGACAGCCCTGCCATTGTTTCCTAGTTCTCATCCATGGACACCTACTGAGAGCATCCACTCTGATGCTCCAAAGGGAGTTCCATCGGGATTGGGCTTGCTCTGAATGCTCAGAGGTGCCAGGCTGGCAGGGGACCCCCAAGGAAGGGTCCTGCCACCTTCCAGGTGGTTGTCACTTAACTGGTCCCAAGCACCAAGTCTCATGGACCTTCACGAGATCAACCAAGCCACCCTGGAAACTGCAGACCTTGTGCTTGGGCCAAAGAGATGAAGCCCTAAAGGGCTTCGCTACATGCCATCCTGTCCTTCTGACGATCACCTCTGACCTAAACACCATAATAATTGCTACACACTGGGTCCTCTATGGACTTGTCTCTGGCCTCTCACATCCTTGATTCCCTTCCAGGGGTCACACTGAGAATCAACACACACATAGACACACACACACACATAGACACACACACACACTGACACAGACACACACAGACACACACACACAGACACACACACACACACACACACACACACACCCCTACCTCCCAGGCTTATAAGATCCCAGACTCTGGCACCAGTGCTTTTTTTATTTTTCCACTTGAGATCCCTGGAAAGGCAGGGAAGGACAGGACAGGGGCCTTGTTATGCCCTGAACCTCTTATCCCTAGTAGGCCAGGTGAGCTAGCCAGTCAGCAGAAGCCACCAACATGTTGCCTGTATGGACGCTGGGCATCGAAGTGAAGAGGCTTCATAGTGTATCTGTCCTGGATGGTAAGCTGACTGCCTGGCATCTATAGAACATCTTTCAGTCCACAAGTTCTTCTGGCTGCTTCTGTTAAGATTCACCACAAATCACAACACTGCATTGGCTCCTGGCCTACTAGGTACACACAGCAAGGTTGCATATGACCTTGATATTGTTCCCATGCCTTGTAGGGTTCTGGAATATCACTCCTTTCTGGGCAGATCAGGGTCCCCCAGCTCCACCTGTAGCACAGCTCCAAGATAGATAGATCGATACATAGGGGGGGGAACTAAATAGGAGGGTACTAAGAGAGATTGAGGAGGGCGGGGGAGGGGTTCAGTAAATAAAAGGGACATTTGGCCAGGAAGGCTTTCTGTTTCTGAGATCCTGATCACTGTCCAGAGAAATTGAGTAGCATGTGTGTGTGTGTGTGTGTGTACACTCGCGCGTGTGCATGCCTATGTGCCTATGTGCATGCCTGTGTGTGTGTGTGTGTGTGTGTGTGTGTGTCCTAGAAGTGAGCTAAGCCAGCTCTGGTTGTACAGGAGACTCCACTACCAAAACTATGGGGGTGCAAGAGTGGCCTTGTGCACAAACAAGGGCAGCCAGACAGGAGCTGTTTTCCACATAAACCCAGATGCAGCCCCTGCTGCAGGTCCTGTGTAGAGAGGTCCAGTCACCCTGGCCAACATGGCCATCTAGAGAGGATCTGGAGACTGTACTTGAACACTCCTGCTAGCCAAGTCCTGTGGTGTTCGTTATTGCTGTGGGTTACAAGGACACTGCTTCTTCCTATATGTCTCCTGGCCCAAGAAGAGCTCAGGAGAACTGTATCTTCCTTGTCCATCCAAGAACTGTGCACCTCATCATCAGGACCCATACTACCACCTGTAGACATGCAGGGGAATTGAAGCAGAGATCATTAAAATAATTCATCTTGATTGGAGCAGTGCACAGGAGATGGAAGGAACAGCAGGTGATGGGCACACTCCCTCAGACTTGCAGAGTCAAAAAAAGCAACAGGCTGTTACAAGACTCTCGCATGGCCATCAAGTCTTTATTCCTAGACAGGCCTGAGATGCATTTCTGGGAAGGCTGCAGCATTTCCCAAAGGGAAGCGGGTATGAGCTTGGGTCCCTGCTTGTATCCATGGTGGGACCACGGGGGTTTTGAGAGTTAGGTATACGGGAGGATGAGGTAGGATGGGGTGAAGAGGGGAGGTGCGAAGGAGTAGGCAGGCACAGTTCAGGAGGACTCCTGGGACAAAATGCACATCCCTGACTCACACACACCACTGAGGACACACGGCAGCCCCTGAAGGGCTTGTGGGCTGGAGAATGCTTGAGAGGACGTGTTCCTGTAGTCTACCCTCAGGGAACTCATCAGAAACCCTCAGTCCAATCTAGACCCTAGGGGAGGAGCCTTAGAAACACACCAAGAGTATAGCCATGCCCCCTGGAAGACCTAGCAGCACTGTGCATAACGCCACCCACTCTGGTAACCACTATATTTCCCAGGCTTCTTCTCCTGGGTGTGCTAACACCTGTGACCATGGGCACAACAAAGATTCCCGGTTAAGGGCACAGGGGAACTTTGACAGTTGCCATGAAGCAGAGGACCACCTGCCTCAGGGGCCACTGAGCCCAGCCCTGGCTTCTCACCTGGCAGTAGGAGGCTCCCGCGTGATACCAGACGAAGGACAGGCTGCCTTGTGCACAACTGTGAGGGCTCCCGTTTCCCAGGTGTTCATGCCTGTGGACCCAGGTGTGTTCCTTCCTGTACACTGCCATCTGGACTCTGGGGGGGGGAGGATCAACATCAGCAGATGCCCCGTGAAGGCCGCAGACATCTCCCATCCTGATGCAGAGCCAGATCAACCATGCCGCTGATGTGAGAACAAGGACATGTCAAAAGAAGAAGTATCCCATCCCAATCTGCTCACTTGCCTAACAGACCCTGGCTTGAGCCCCCAACCCAACCACCTACTAGGCAGCGCAAGGCAACAAGGTAACCAGGCAACCATTCTGAGCTGTCAGGAAGTCTGTCATAATCTCTCTCTTCTGCTCAGGCCTCCACCCCTCCCTCAGCCCCAGACCACCCTACCCACTCTGCACTGCTCGGGACATGTCACTCTCTTCCATTCCTTTCTCCCGAGTCCCCAAGTGGTTCTCAGACATGGATCTTTCTTTCTGTGTCCTCCCAAGACACCCACCTACCTCCCTGTGTCCAGGGCTCCGCACAGATGCAGCTTGCAGCTCTCTCAGGAGATTTAAGTGGACCAAATGGCACCTTGAAAGGAGGCAGAATTAGCAATTTTCACTTGTCCCACCAGGAGGCCCCCAGGATATTCGTACTCCTGAGTTATTCTTTCATCTCTCCTTTTTTCCTAGATATTTTACTTATTTTATGTGTGAAATCCCTATTTCCATTTGCACCTGCCTGCATTACATTATATATAACTGTGAGCCATTGAGTGTTTGCTGTGCAATTAAACTCAGGACATCTGGAAGAGCAGAGTTTCTTAGCCACTGGGTCATCTCTCCAGTCCACTAACAAAAGTCCCAGGCTCCAAATAACTACATCAGGCACTATCATCCTTTCTCTTTAGGGCACAGACAACTATTTCTCCCTATAGAAAATGGGTCCAGTCAATAGGCTACATACAAAAACATTCAAAAAGACACACACACTTCACCTACAGTTCCTCATCCCCCCTCTCTATTAGTTGCTCCTTTTCTCTTGAGTTCTCCCTTTCAATCTGTGATCTACACGTTTTCATCCACCGTATCCCGGGGACATAGGTCTGTGTGGGCCCAAGTAAAATATAGGATGTGATCACTGGGCAAATGCTTGTCTCTCTCCAGCAGGAAGCTTTCCTTCCAGTAGCACTGAGTGTCTCCAGGGGCCCAGCTGCACTTAGCAAAGACCTTCTAGGATGGCACCTAGAAGAAGACCCCTCTCCCAGCATCCTCGAGACAGCCCTGCCACTGCCATTGTTTCCTAGTTCTCATTCTTGGACGCCTACTGAGAGCATCCACTCTGATGCTCCAAAGGGATTTCCATCGAGATTGGGCCTTTTCTGAATGCTCAGAGGTGCCAGGCTGGCAGAGGACCCCCAAGGAAGGGTCCTGTCACCTTCCAGGTGGTTGTCACTAAACTGGTCCCAAGCACAAAGTCTCAAGGAACTTCACGAGCTCAACCCAGCCACCCTGGTAAACTGCAGACCTTGTGCTTGGGCCACAGAGATGAAGCCCTAAAGTCTTTCACTACATGCCATCCCGTCCTTCTGATGATCACCTCTGACCTAAACAGCATAATAATTGCTAAACACGGGGTCATCTATGGACTTGCCTCTGGACTTTCACATTCTTGATTCCCTTCCAGGAGACACACAGAGAATCAACCCAAACATAGACACACACCCACACCCACACACACACCCACACACACACACAGACACACACACACACACATACATCCTAGGCTTATAAGATCCCAGACTCTGGCACCAGTGCCTTCTTTATTTTTCCACTTGAGATCCCTGGACAGGGCAGGGAAGGACAGGATAGGGGCCTTGTCATGCCCTGAACCCCTTATCCCTAGTAGGCCAGCTGAGCTAGACAGTCAGCAGAAGCCACCAACATGATGCCTGTATGGATGCTGGGCATCGAAGGGAAGAGGCTTCATAGTGAACCTGGCCTGCATGGTAAGCTGACTGCCTGGCATCTATAGAACATCCTTCAGTCCACAAGTTCTTATGGCTGCTTATGTTAAGATTCACCACAAATCACAACACTGCCTTGGCTCCTGGCCTACTAGGTACACACAGCAAGGTTGCATATGACCTTGATATTGTTCCCATGCCTTGTAGGGTTCTGGGATATCACTTTTTTCTGGACAGATCAGGTTCCCCCAGCCCCACCTGTATCACAGCTCCAGGATAGATAGATAGATAGATAGATAGATAGATAGATAGATAGATAGGGGGGACTGAATAGGAGGGTACTAAGAGAGATTGAGGAGGGCAGGGGAGGGGTTCAGTAAATAAAACGGACATTTGGCCAGGAAGGCTTTCTGTTTCTGAGATCATGATCACTGTCCAGAGAAACTGAGTAGCCTGTGTGTGTGTGTGTGTGTGTGTGTGTGTGTGTGTGTATGTGTGTGTGTGTCCTAGAAGTGAGCTAAGCCAGCTCTGGTTGTACAGGAGACTCCACTACCAAAACTATGGGGGTGCAAGAGTGGCCTTGTGCACAAACAAGGGCAGCCAGATAGGAGCTGTTTTCCACATAAACCCATATGCAGCCCCTGAAGCAGGTCCTGTGTAGAGAGGTCCAGTCAACTGGCCAACATGGCCATCTAGCAAGGATCTGGAGGCTGTGCTTGAACAGTCCTGCTAGCCAAGTCCTGTGTTGTTCGGTACTGGCCATGGGTTACAAGGACCCTGCTTCTTGCTATATGTCTCCTGGCCCAAGAAGAGCTCAGGAGAACTGAATCCTCCCTGTCTATCCAAGAACAGTGCACCTCCTTATCAGGACCCATACTGCCACCTGCAGACATGCAGGGGAACTGAATCAGAGATCATTAAAATAATTCATCTTGATAGGAGCAGTGCACAGGAGATGGAAGGAACAGCGGATGATGGGCACACTCCCTCGGACCTTGAAGAGTCAAAAAAAGCAACAGGCTGTTACAAGATTCTAGCATGGCCATCAAGCCTTTATTCCTAGACAGGGCTGAGATGCATTTCTGGGCAGGCTGCAGGATTTCCCAAAGGGAAGCGTGTATGAGCTTGGGTGCCTGCTTGTATCCATGGAGGAATCACGGGGGTTTTGAGAGGTAGGTATATGGGAGGATGACGTAGGATGGGGTGAAGAGGGAAGATGCGAAGGAGGAGGCAGGCACAGGTCAGGAGGACTCCTGGGACACAATGCACCTCCCTGACACACACACACCACTTAGGACACATGGCAGCCCGTGAAGTGCTTGTGGGCTGGAGAATGGTTGAGAGGACATGTTCCTGTAGGCTACCTTCAGGGAACTCACCGGAAACGCTCAGTCCAAACTAGACCATAGGTGAGGAGCCTTAGAAACACAGCAAAAGTATAGCCATGCCCCCTGGAAGACCTAGCAGCTCTGTGCATAACGCCACCCACTCTGGTAACCACTATAGTTGCCAGGCTTCTCCTGGGTGTGCTGACACCTGTGACCATGGGCACAACAAAGATTCCCGGTTAAGAACACAGGGGAACTTTGACAGATGCCATGAAGCAGAGGACCACCTGCCTCAGGGGCCACTGAGCCCAGCACTGGCTTCTCACCTGGCAGCAGGAGGCTCCCGGTGGATACTAGGCAAAGGGCAGGCTGCCTTGTGTGCACTGGTGAG
Source organism: Acomys percivali (assembly GCA_907169655.1). NCBI lineage: Eukaryota > Metazoa > Chordata > Mammalia > Rodentia > Muridae > Acomys > Acomys percivali. The sequence continues at coordinate 12,820 of CAJRSG010020230.1, read as the reverse complement.
GGCTCCCGTTTCCCAGGTGTTCATGCCTGTGGACCCAGGTGTGTTCCTTCCTGTACACTGCCACCTGGACTCTGGGGGGAGGATCAACATCAGCAGATGCCCCGTGAAGGCCACAGACATCTCCCATCCTGATAAAGAGCCAGATCAACCATGCCGCTGATGTGAGGACAAGGACATGTCAAAAGAAGAAGTGTTCCATCTCAATCTGCTCACTTGCCTAACAGGCCCTGGCTTGAGCCCCCAACCCAACCACCTACTAGGCAGCGCAAGGCAACAAGGTAACCAGGCAACCATTCTGAGCTGTCAGGGAGTCTGTCACAACCTCTCTCTTCTGCTCAGGCCTCCACCCCTCCCACAGACCCAGGCCACCCTACACACTCTGCACTGCTCAGGACATGTCACACTCTTCCATTCCTTTCTCCAGAGTCCCCAAGTGGTTCTCAGATATGGATCTTTCTATCTGTGTCCTCCCAAGACACCCACCTACCTCCCTGTGTCCAGGGCTCCGCACAGATGCAGCTTGCAGCTCTCTCAGGAGAGTCAAGTGGAACAAAAGGGCACCTAGAATGGAGGCAGAAGTTGCAATCTTCACTTTTCTCACCAGGATTGTCACAGCACATTCCCACTCCTGAGCTCTTCTGCCACTTCTTCCTGTGTTCTTTTTCCTAAATATTTTATTTATTTTATGTGTGAACACCCTGTCTGCTTGTGCACCTGCCTGCTGCAAGAAGGCATCAGAATCCAGTATGGATGAATGTCAGCAACCAAGTGTTTGCTGGGAATTAACCTCAGGACCACTGAGCTATCTCTCCAGTATACTTCTCAGAAAAATCCCAGACTCCTCACAAAAACCTATTGCAGGTCTTTTCATCCTTTCTCTCTAGGATCCATAGCACAGACTACATTTTCTCTGTTACTAAAACACTTGGCTCTTCAAACTTCAGTCTCTCAAAACTCAAAACAGTGGGCCTGATATTTCACACATGATCTTCTATGATCAGGAGAAAAGCCAACAACATGTACAACACATTTTGAATTTGTGAAGCCCAGGATCCCACTAGATTTAGGAGCATGCGGGTTCAGGGGTTAGCTAGTGTCATCACTTAAGAACAAATATAACTTCCCAAGTTATGCTCTGGAATTTACAAAACTTCTGGCAATGTGCTCAGCAAAGTAAACTGCACATGGTTACTTATCAAGTGTGCGAGCAGCTTGTAGTAACGGATGGCCTCCCAATCTTCAGCCATCTGATGAAGTCACATTCTACAAGGTAGCCGTGCTAACCTCAAACTCACTGTCTTGCCTCCAGCCTCTGCCCTTGTGCCAAGACTTGTGGTGTAAGGCAGCGCACTGAACTCATCAGTCACTTCTGGATGATTATAAAGCAGCAGGTGTGTGTCCACGGGTGAACGCAGGCAGCCTGGCATGGCAGGGGAGTCCAGGGGAGTAAGAGAGAAACGGCATGTACACAGGTGTTTGAAAGAGCACCTCCGTAGCTCCAGCTTATGGTAAACTGTCTAGACGCTCTGGACAACCAACTGGGACCCTCGGGCCCCTAGTGAGAGAATGTGGGACAAGAGATGTGAAGAACGGACAGCGAGTCAAGGAGTCTGATCAAGCTGAGCAAATTTTATTTTTTCTCAGGCAATTATATACCATTGAAGCAGGAGGCTGAGTGAGGTGATCTGGGTGGGCGGTTTGCCCCAAGATATCAGGAAGTCAGGATGTTTGGCAGGGCGAGGGCCCCTGTGGTTCTGGGGCTGGGTGGAATTTTTAGGCATCTGGAACCACAAGATGGTATCTTTAGACTTTGTTTCACTCGTCCTCTGAAGGCCTCTGTAATTATGGGAATAATGAGAACAGCTGGAGAGTACCTTGAGGGAGGACAAGAGGTCACAAGGCAGCCTTCTGGAATGTACCACGAGGCAAGGAGGGAAAGAGGTCACAAGGCAGCCTGCCCCAGGTCCACTCAATGTATTATGCTAAGGTCTGAGATACTTGCCAGCTATGGTCTTAGCTGCCCACAGTAAACAACCATGGACTCTTGGGAGAAATTCAACACTCAGAACTCTTTTTTAAAAAGATTTATTTATTTTATGTATATGAATACACTGTCTTTGTGCAAACCAGAAGAGGGCACCTGATCACATTACAGATGTTGTGAGCCACCATGTGGTTGCAGGGAATTGAACTCATGACCTCTGGAAGAGCAGCCAGTGCTCTTAACCTCTGAGCCATCTCTCCAGCCCCAACAGTCAGGACTCTTAATTCTCATCCTGTCACCCTTTCCTTTCCATTTTGAAATCCTGTCTTATACTAAGCAAACTAAAATTGAGAAAAAAAAGGGCAGGCTAGGCATGAGTCTAAACAAAAGAGACAGCAAACCTCCAATGTTTTCATCCACCAAGAGCTACAGTCAGCTTTAAGTAGAGCTACATACTCCTATGGGAAATAGTGCAAGACAAACCATCTAAGACAAATTTGTGATTTGGAATGCCAGGGTGGGAAACACTGATGGAAATAGAGGCACCCACTCCTAACCCTGCCTCACAGGACAGTCTCTGCTGTTTGTGCAGTCCTGGGACCAAACCCAGAGCCTCAGTCATGCTAAGTACTGCCACCACTGAACTGTACACAACCAGGGATAGACTTTGTATTCCGCTCTCTTTTTAATATGGAGTACTCAGCATTTTAAATTTTTAATCCTACCAGTGTAACTAAAGACTCATTCAATCATTCATATTATTGAATGTATTTGAATGAATTATTTTGACTGTTATCAAATGTTGAAACATCAAAAACTCCTCCACAATTTACCTGTAACCTATAAGGACCAAAAATTTTAAAGAGAAGAGTTATACTTTTCTTAGAATATACTAGTGAATACTTATCCTTTATTAACATTAGGAAACGACCTAATTAATGACTGTAACTCCCATCTCCATCCTACTCCAACCATTTCAGAGACAATCAAAAGTAAGGCGGGGGATTTAATGACTCGCCACAGAAGTTAGTAACTTTAAAGAGTCAAGAGCTCTGAGCACACCAACCAGGCTACTTACTTCCATCACTTGCTAAAGAGGCAGTGGGAGGGCATCTTTCCAAGCATCTTACAGACATCAACTCAAACCTATTAATGCATATAGCAAACAGTCACAGCACCGTCCACTGCTGATGATGCGGAAGCTCAGAAAACCCAACAAACTCCTCGAGCATGTAAAGAGGAGTCACAGCAGGAGCATGGATCAGAACTTCTGGGCTTTACTGCTGTTAGCTTCTCTTGGGAGTCTGTGCACAGGGTCTCTATGCTGTAGCCCAGGCTGTTAGCCTCACGAGTAATGAGCTTACAGCTATGAACCCCAGGGTCTAGCTGCTATCTTCAGCTCTGCATGCTGCACTTTCTGAAACAATTCAAGAAATTTCGGCAACTATCATTAGCTGAAATACGGTCTTTATTGCCGCCCTGTATTATTATTCTCAATGCTTATGACAAGAATCGTTTAGCAACTTGTTAAAAATCCAAATTCTGAACTGTCCAGATCAATATCTGTGCAGGTAAAACCCAACCATCTGAACCTCTAATGGGTCTCTACAGCAAATGGTGGTCTAACTCTGCCTTTGTTGCCAAATACCATTGTGAACCTTGACAACATTCCTAGGGGTGGCTCAATACCACCGCTTCAGGGAATCCAATACCACCTTCTGGCATCCGTTAGTTGCCACACACATATGGTGCACAGACATGTATGCAGGCAGAACACTTACACACACAAAATAAATAAATATTTAAAAAAATCAAACTGCTGGTATCTGGTATTCCCAGTTATGAGAATCTTCATTGATGTCACCAGACAGTAGCATCACCCACATGGAGGCAAGATGGTTTCTCAAGGAGAAACTCAAGGAGGTCCTATATGGTGATGAATCCTTCCATCCAGAGGAGCTACAGTCGTTCTCCCTGGATCTTAGCAATGGAGACAAATTCAGAATTCTTTTCAGTTATTGGTGAACTTAATATCTGCCATGTCCAGAATTTATGCATGAGATAAACAAGTGTGTGTGTGTGTTGTTTGTTTGTTTGTTTTGTTACAGGACTTTTCTATGCATCCTGATATGGAGGAATGCCTTGAGTGGGTATAACAGCTGCCAATAAAAAGCTGTTTGGCCAATCTACTGGGCAGAAGGACAGGAAGTGGAAGGGAGGAATTTCTGGGTGAGAAGCATGAGGAGGGTGGTGGGAAAAAAGAGATGGAGGGAAGATAATCCACCCGGGAGTTATCACACTGGCAAGGTATTGGTTTATGTGTTGAGTTTAAGGGTATTAAGATTAGAGTAGCTCACATTCTGCCCAGCCTAGTGCTTGCAGATTAAACATAAACCACAGTTTCTGTGTCTGTCCTTTAGGAACTAGCTGGTTAAAGAAAACTAATGGCTTAATAATTTACTGTTTTAAATAATATAGGAAGAATAAAGGTACATCCACAGTCTGGAGCTTGCTTTCTAGATTTGTCTTTTCTCAAAATCCTGGACATCTTCCTTCCTCTGCCTCACAAGGGCCAGAATTAAAGAATGTGTAACCACACTCAGCCTCAATGGTGAGTATATTGGAGGCAATTGCATATAAAGATGCCACCCAATTATTAAACCAATGATTTTCTATCACACATTGGATCCATATCAAATCTAAACTCCATAAGAAATAATACATTCTAGCTTTCTTTAACTTCAAGCCTGTTTTACAGTATATTTCTAATTGCCTTTATTGTGCCATAAGTCTAGATAATCTTTGATGCAGTATGTTTTTTTACTAAGACAAGACAATTTTCTATGTAGGTTGTATTAATGTAACCATATATAATACAGTTTGTAAACTTTCTCTTGGTTAGACCTACATATTCAAATTCTGAAATTTATGAATCCTTACATCCATGGAATATGGGCTTAATCTGGAATTTTTTGGCAAAATAAAAGAGAAATAAAGGAAATGTATGAAAACTTCTCACCAAACATTGAGGTACTATTTGAGTTCTTATTAGTTGTTTCTTTGGAGACTAATAAGAAACAGTATGGGTAAAATTTGCAATAGATCAAAATGATTCTGCCTGTTTTATGCAGCATTTTCTTTTTAGAAATTGAATGATAAAATTTTGGTTTGTAAAGTTGCCTAGGATATAATTGTATTTAAATCCTCAGTTTAGCATAAACTATCAAGAAGGAAGATGTTACAAGAACATAAAGACCAGCTGCCTTCAGTAACAGCCAAATGCAGTAGAAATGGTGCAGAGGTAACTTATTTAGGTTTCAGCAGTTAGTGTTTTGCTGATGGAACAAAAAAGCAATGTCAGTATAAAAGGGAAATTGTGAGATAATATAACCATGGGGCTTTCTTAAATACAACAACATCATGGTATTTTTAGACTGGGACATGGAAACCAAAAGTAATATCTCAGTGGAGACAATAGTGAATCTGGCAGTGATTAGCTTCTTTCCTCTTGGCTCTAGGCAACTACATTGCTTACCCAGGACAAGAAATACTTTCAGGTGGGGAACCTCACAGATTCTGGCCGTGACTGCAAACATACGTGCCAATTTTTTTTAATGAGCTATCCCAGGCAGAGAAAAGAGAAGAAAAGGTGAAGAGGTATTTTACCGGACAGCTGTGTTTATCCATCCTTTAAAATTCCAATCTGCCTCTGTTAGGTATATAGCAGGTTACTGCAGCAGCTCAACTGAGTTTGGAGAGAAAAACATAATATGCTGGGAAAACGGAACACCTAAATTCAGGAAAGGAAAATCTTGTAGGAGGTCATGGTTTCTGCATCACTTCAACGGCAAGAAGAAGGGATTGTGGTAGTTTTGACTCTTGTGTTGCTCTCTTCCATTTCACCAGGGACAGGGAAAATATGCTCATTTAAACACAGAGTGGAATCTGGAAGGTGAAATTTCAATGTAAACTTTCCTGGGACATTCCATTCTGAAGGGGAAAGAAGAGATGTCTTTTTCACAGGTAAATGAATGTGTGTGGGACAAGTTGATTGTCTTTACAAAAATACTTCATTGTCAGACCTTCTGAACCTTCACTATGTTGACGCTGATTTTCAGAAGTACTTTTCTCATTTGATTCTCATTATTAACTCTTTAAAACTTATGTCACCGGTATGCTTAAAGCACCTCATCTGCAAGTCTTTTTTTCAGGACAACTTCTTCAAGATAAAAATGTAATCTGTAATCCGTCCGGCATTCCCATCCAAGGGACATTGTCAGAAAAGGAGCACCAGAGTTCATGTGAGAGTCAGATCTCACTCTCCACTAAATGGTGGAGAATATCATGTTTGTCGTCTAGGTCTTGGTAGAGGTTCGAAGTTTACTTCCTATATTCTCCTTGGCTAGTGCCTTAGTTTGAGGAGGAACCCAGGACCCGTATCTGCCTGTCATAATGTTCTTCTTGTAGGTTTCCAGGACCCTGTGGGTCCTACTATTTCCCCATTCTTCCATGCTACTCTCGCCTAAAGTCTCAATAGGATGACCTCTCCTCTGACCCACTTTCCTTCTAAGTTAAATTTTCCATGGTATGTATCCCTTGGACTAGTGTTTTGATATAAGTGAGTATATACCGTTTGTCTCTTTTTGCTTCTGGGTGAACACAATCATTATGATAATTTCTAGATCAATCCATTTGCCCTTAAATTTCTGGAATACCTTGTTTTTAATAGCTGAGTAGTATTCCATAGTGTGAATGTAACACATTTTCTTAGTCTATTCTTCTTCTGAGGGACACTTAGGATGTTTCCATGTTCTGGTTATTATGTATAAAGCAGCTATGAATATGGTTGAGCATATGTCCCTGTTTTATGGTAAGGCATCTTCTGGTTATTTTCCCAGGAGTGGGATAACTGTGTCTTGAGGAAACCCTATTCCCATTTTTCTGAGAAAATGCCAGATAGATTTCCATAGTGGCTGTACTAGGTTGCATTCCCACCAGCAATGAAGGAGTGTTCCTCTCTCCCCACATCCTCGCCAGCATGTGGTGTCGCTTGATTTTTTTATCTTAGCCATTCTGATGGGTATAAGATGGAATCTCAGTGTCGTTTTGATTTTCATTTCTCTGATGACTAACGAGGATGAGCATTTCTCTAAGTGTTTCTTTGCCATTTGATATTCCTCTGTTGAGAATTCTCTGTTAAGTTCCAAGCCTCATTTCGCAATTGGGTTGTTTGGTTTGGTGGTGTTTAATTTCTTGTGTTATTTATATAGTTTGGATATTAAACCTTTGTCAGATGAAGAGTTGGTGAAGATCTTTTCCCAGTCTGTAGGCTGTCGCTTTGTTCCCTTGACAGTGTCTCCAGCCTTACAGAAGTTTCGCAGCCTCATGAGGTCCCATTTATTAATTGTTGACATTAAGGCCTGGGCTGTTGATGTACTGTTCAGGAAGTTGTTTCCTATGCCTATGTGTCCCAGGCTCTTCCCCCCTTTTTCCCATAACTGAATTAATGTCTCTGGTTTTAAGTTGAGGTCTTTAATCCACTTGGACTTGACTTTTGTGCATGGTGACAAATATGGTTCTAATTGCATTTTTCTACATGTAGTCATCCAGTTAGACCAGCACCATTTGTTGAAGAGGCTATCATTTTTCCATTAAATAGGTTTGGCTTCTTTGTCAAAAATCAAGTGAGCAAATGTGTGTGGATTAATCTCTGGGTCTTCGATTCGATTCCATTGATCTACCAGCCTATTGCTTTGCCAGTACCATGCTGTTTTAATTACTGTTGCTCTATAGAACAGCTGGAGATCAGGTATGGAGATTGCTCCAGAGGATCTTTTATTGTATAGGATTGTTTTTACTATTCAGGGTTTTTTGGTTCTCCATATGAATTTTAGAATTGATCTTTCAATATCTTCAAAATACTTTGTAGGTATCTTGATAGGGATGCGTTGAATCTATAAGTTGCTTTTGGTGTGATGGCCATTTTTACTATGTTGATTCTCCCTATCCATGAACAAGGTAAGTCCCTCCATCTTCTGATGACATCTTCAATTTCTTTCTTCAGAGGTTTGAATTTTTTTCGAATAAGTCCTTCACTTACCTGGTTAGAGTTACTCCTAGGTATTTTATATTGTTTGTGGCTATCGTGAAGGGAGTAGTTGTCCTAATTTCTTCCTCTGCCTGTTTGTCATTTGTATACAGGAAAGCTACTGACTATTTTGAGTTTATTTTGTATCCTTCCAATTTGCTGAAGGTGTTTATCAGCTGTAAGAGTTCTTTGGTGGAATTTGGGGGGTCACTTATATACACTATCATATTATCTGCAAATAGGGATAATTTGACTTCTTCTTTTCACATTTGGATCCCGTTGATTTCCTTTTGATGTCTTATTGCTTTGGCTAGAACACCAAGAACTGTATTGAAGAGATATGGGGAAAGTGGGCAGCCTTGTCTGGTCCCCGATTTTAGAGGGATTTCCTTGAGTATCTCTCCATTTAATTTAATGTTGGCTGTTGGTTTGCTGTATATATCCTTTATGATGTTTAGATAAGTGCCTTGTATTCCGATCTCTCCAGAACTTTAAACATAATTGGGTGTTGGATTTTGTCAAATGCTTTTTCTGCATCTAAAGAGATGATCAGGATGTTTTTCTCTTTCAGTTTGTTTATATGATGGATTACATTGATGGATTTCTGTATGTTAAACCATCCCTGCATGCCTCGTATGAATCCTACCTGGTCATGTTGAAGGATGCCTTTGATATGCTGTTATATTCGCTTTGCGAGTATATCGTTGAGTATTTTTGCATCAATGTTCATAAGAAAAATTGGTCTGAAATTCTCTTTTTTTGTTGGGTCTTTGTGAGATTTAGGTATCAATGTGACTGTGGCCTCATTGAAGGAATTTGGTAATGTTCCATCCAGTTCTCTCTTTAGGTATAGTTTGAATAGTAGCGGTATTAGCTACTCTTTGAATGTCTGGTAGAATTCTGCGCTGAACCATCTGGCCCTGGACTTTTTTTTTGTTGGGAGAATATCAATGGTTGCTTGTATTTCTATAGGCGAAATAGAGCTTTTTAAATTGTTTATCTGGTCTTGGTTCAATTTTGGTAAATGGAATCGGTCGAGAAATTTATCCATTTCCTTTAAATTTTCAAATTTTGTAGCATAAATGCCTTTGAAGTAGCATCTTACGATTCTTTGTATTTCTTCGGGGTCTGTTGTTATGTCTCCCTTTTCATTTCTGATTTTATTAATTTGGATAGTGTTTCTCTGTCTTTTAGTTAGATTGGCTAACGGTTTGTCTATCTTGTTAATTTTCTCAAAGAACCAGCTCTTGATTTTGTTGATTCTTTAGATTGTTCTCTTTGTTTCTAATTTATTGATTTCAGCCCTGAGTTTGATTATTTCTAGGCGTCTACTCCTCTTGGGTGTTTCTGCTTTTTTTTTCTAGACCTTCCAGATGTGTTGTTAAGTTGTTTATGTGGGATGATTCCATTTTCTTTTTAAAGGCACTTAGTGCTATGAATTTTCCTCTTTGCACTGCTTTCAATGTGTCCTACAAATTTGGGTATGTTGTTCGATCATTTTCATTGAATTTCAGGAAGTCTTTTATTTCTTCCCTTATTTCTTTCATGACCCATGTGTCATTAAGTAGAAAGCTGTTTAGTTTCCACGCGTTAGTATGCTTTTTGTTATTTCTGTTGTTGTTGAAGTCCAGCCTTAGACCATGGTGATCTGATAAGATACAAGGTATTATTTCAATCTTCTTGTATCTGTTGAGGTTTGCTTCGTTACCTACTATGTGATCAATTTTAGAGAACGTTCCATGGGGTGCTGAGAAAAAGGTATACTCCTTTGCGTTTGTGTGGAAAGTTCTGTAGATATGTGTTGGATCATTTAGATTCATGACATTGGTTAATGAGGTTATTTCTCGGCTTAATTTTTTAATCAAAGACATATCCTTGAGTGAAAGTGGGGATTTGAAGACTCCCACTATTATTGTATGGGTATTGATGAGTGGGGCAAGCTTTGTTAATAACTCTTTTACAAATGAGGGAGCCCTTGTATTAGGAGCACAGATGTTCACAATCATGATGTCTTCTTGGTTGACTTTACCTTTGACGTGTACAAAGTGTCCATCCTCATTTCTTTTGATTAATTTTGGTTGAAAGTCTATTTTATTAGATATTAGAATGGCTACCGCAGCTTGTTTCTTGTGACCGTTTGCTTGGAATTTTTCCCCCAACCTTTTACTCTAAGGTTATATCAGTCCTTGTGGTTAAGATGTGTTTCTTGAATGCAGAAGAATGTTGGTTCGTGTTTATGCATCCACTTCATTAGTCTGTGTCTTTTTATTGGAGAATTGAGACCACTGACGTTGAGAGATATTAATGACCAGTGATTGGTAAGTCCCTTCATTTTTGGTATTTGTAACAATCAAGATTTTGTGAGGTTTTGATTTTGCAATGGTGTAATTACCTATTTCCTATGTAGTTTTTGTTGTATTTTGACCAGTTGGGGTGGAGTTTTCCTTCTATTAACTTCTGTAAAGCCGGATTTGTGGCTAGGTACTGTTTGAATTTGTTTTTGTCATGGAATATCTTGTCTTCTCCATCAATGGTTATTGATAATTTTGTTGGATATAATAGTCTTGCGTGGTATCTGTGTTCTCCTAGGGTTTGCAGAACACCTGTCCAGGCCCTTCTGGCTTTCATGGTCTCTGCTGAGAAGTCAGGAGTAATTCTGATTGTTTTGCCTTCATATGTTACTCGGCATTTTTCTCTTGATGCTTTTAATATTTTTCCTTGTTCTGTATATTTTGTGTTGTTATTATTATGTGGCAGGACAATTTTCTTTTCAAGTCTATTCTATTTGGTGTTCTGTAGCCCTCTTGTATGCTCGTATTATTCTCCTTCTTCAAATTGGGGAAATTTTCTTCCATTATTCAATTAAAGATATTTTCTGGACTGTGGAGTCGGTTGCCTTCTCTTTCCTCTATCTCTATTATTAACAAATTTCATATTTTCATGTTGTCTTTTATTTCATGAATGCTCTGTGTCAGGAACTTTTCAGATTTAGCATTTTGCTGGATGGTTGTTTCCAGTACTGCAATTGTATCTTCAAGTCCCGATATTTGTTCTTCCATTTCCTGCAATTTGTTAGATAAGGCCACATCTGAGATGCTTGCTTTCTTCTCTGATGCCTCTTGATTGCGTTTTTCTTCTGTGTGTTTCTGTATCACAGCTTCCATTTTTATCTTCATGTCTTGGACTGTTTTAATGATTTCCTTCATCTGGATATTTATATTTTTCTGAAATTCTTCAAGTGCCTCTTTATATGACTCTTTTAACTCTTCAGCCCTCTTGTTTGCCTCCTCCTGCATTTGTTTACAGATTTTATTTGTTTCTTCCATTATCATCTTCTTTACTAACGACTTGATGTCATTTTCTTGGCTATCCATTGCTGTTAGTTTCTCCAGTTTGTTTTCATTGGGACTGCTGGGATCCGGAGATGCCAAACTGTTTTGGTTTTTGTTAGCGTTCTTTTGCTCTCCTCTTGTCATTTTGATGGTTCTGATGTTGAAAGATATTTTGTAGTGATCGTCATTGGTTGAGAGTGGTTAATTGATGACTGATTATAGGTCAGGTGCTCTTGCCTGTGGGGATCAGTGAGTATTTCCGTGGAACAGGTAGTGATCCGGTTTCCCTGCTGGTAATTTTCCTCTGCACTTTGGGCTCCAGGCTGAGTCAGCCAACGTAGATTTCTGTTTGGACTTTACTGCTGTAATTCAGATCAGCAGTTTTGGGACCTAGACCAAGGTCCGCCCACAAATGTTCTGGTTGTGTAGGTTGATCCCTGCTGCCTGTCCTTCCTGTGGCTTTGTAGTCAGACCCCAGGTAAATCAAATCTTCTGAAGGTGTAGCTGTCTTGTAGGTATGTCTCTATACCCTGTAGAGGTGTTCAACCTTTTCCAGAACTATGTGCCTGGAGAGACCAAGGCTGCTCTTGGTCAGAAATTAGATACTGCAAGCAAGACCCATGTTTTGTCTCCTGTTAATGTAAGAGTGCCGGGCTTTCTCAGGCCAGGAGCCCCAGGAAGGCTCTCTCGTTCAAGTAGTGCAGGGCCAGTGCCTTGCGGCTTGGTTGGGTAGGAACAATAGGGTTGCAGAGCTCTGGGTGTCCCCCCAGCAGAATCAGATCTTCCCGCCGTCCTCTGATGCTCAGCTATCACTCTAGGCTAGACCCACGTCTCTCGATAGGTCTGTGTGTGCAATCCAAGCTGATTTTTCACTGCTGCTGTTTACAGGCTCAGTCCGCTGTAATCAGTCTTAGGTTGGGCCCCAGATGGTGAGTGAGCTTCAGTCCCACTTTAGCTGTCTCTGTTGGGTCCTGCAGCCTGTGCCTCCAATCGGCCTAGGTGGGTGACCTCCGCAATTTGGGGTGGTGTGGAAGGAGGAATCCTAGGGCTGATTCACCCTCTTCACTGAGACTTCTGTGGCTGGGAATTCTGGAAAATACCCTCCCCAAACAGCGAGTCTGTGCTTTATATGCAGGCTGCAGTTTTCATGTGGATTCCGTTCCAGAGTTTGCGGAGTGCGTTTAGCTCCTCCGGGATGTTGCTTGTCCCCCGGGGGCGTAGGCCCCCCTGTTTGGTCTGCAGTCTTGGGGCCCCACTTACCTACAGTTCTCAATGTCCAGCAATCTGTTGCTCCATTTATGTCCCTTGTCTCCTTGGAGTAGCTCAGATTCGTTGCTTATTGGTCGGCGCCATCATGGAATGCAGCGTTGTTTTTTTATTGAAAATAAAATCATTTATATTACATCTCAATTGCTA
>CAJRSG010020228.1:0-11172 GCA_907169655.1 Acomys percivali | reverse complement strand
TCAAATGGTATATACTCACTTATATCGAGACACTAGTCCAAGGGGTATGCCCCCATGAAAACCTTTACCTACCAGGAAAGTAGGTCAGAGGGGAGAAAATCCTATTGAGACTTTAGGGGTGAGAAGCCTGGGAGAATGAGGAAATAGAAGGATCCAGAGGGTCCTGGAAAACTACAGGCGGGTCTGGGCTCTGGGGTCCTCCTCAAACTATGGCACCAGCCAAGGAAAATATAGGCAGTAAACTTCGAACCCCTACCCAGTCTAGCCGATGGACAGGACATTCTCCACCGTTAAGTGGAGAAGGGGATCTGACTTTCACACAAACTCTGGTGCCCCATATCGGACCATGTTCCTTGGATGAGGAGGCCTGGTGGCACTCAGAGGAAAGATAATAAGTCACCAAGAAGAGACTTGATACCCTAGGAGCATATACAGGGGGAGGAGATCCCCCTCAGTCACAGACATAGAGGAAGAGAGTAGAGGGGGAAGCAGGAGGGAGGAAAGAAAGGGAGGATACAAGGGATGGGCTAACAATTGAGATGTAATATGAATAAATTAATTAAAAAAAAAGAAAAAAAGATCGAAGTTCTTAGTTTTATTATTTGTATGGCTATGACTTCAATAGTCTCATTGTGTTTTCTTTTAAAGCAGTTCATATTCAGTAATGTTAACTTTCTTCCAGATTCCCTGATTATTTTTTCTATTCTCTAACACTGTAAATATTATCTCACAAAAATATATCCATATCACCTGTTCTTTCTGATCTAAATTAACATAAAAAAGACTAAAGGTCTCCATTATCTTTAGCTTATGGCAGTGTTTGGCATGTTGCTGATATCCAGACTGCCTATGCTCAAGAGGTTTCTGTAAAGCCTATAGACTCCAGGAAGAGTGACATATTTCTTTTTTCCTGTTAATTAATTTATTTATTCACTTTACATCCTGATCACAGCCCCCTTCCCTTCTCTCCTCCCATCCCCACACTCGCATCCCCTTCTCTCACTCATCCGTCCCCTTCTCTGAGGAGAGGGTACCCCCATGTGTACCAACCCACCCTGGCACATCAAATCGCAGCAGGAATAAGCACATCTTCTCCTACTGAGGCCAGACAAGAGAGCACAACTAAGGGAACGGGATCCAAAGCAGGCAAAAGAGTCAGAGACAAACCCTACTCCCATTATTAGTGGACCCACATGAAGTCCAAGCTACGTATCTGCTACACACATTAGAAGGCTTAGGTCCAACCCATGCATGCTCTTTGGTTGATGGTTCAGTCTCTGTAAGCCCCCATGGACACAGATTAGTTTGCTCTGTAGATTTTCTTGTGGTGCCCCTGAACCCTTTAACTCCCTCAATCCATCCTGCCAACTCTTCCATTATGCTCACAAGCTCCACCTAAAGGTTGGCTGTGAGTCTCTGCATCTGTTTACATCACCTGCTGGATGAAGCTTTTTAGAGGACAGTTATGCTAGGCTCCTGTCTGCAAGAATAGCAGGGTATCATTAATAGTGTCCAGGATTGGCTGTCTCTCATGGGACAGGTCTCAAGTTGGGCCAATCATTGGTTGAACATTCCCTCAGTTTCTGCTCCATCTTTATCCCTACACTTCTTGTAGGCAGGCCAAAATTTGGGTCAAAGGTTTTATGAGTGATTTAGTGTCTCTCTCCCTCCATTGGAAGTCCCACCTGGCTACAGGAGGTGGCCACTTCAGGGTCCGTATCTCCCACTGCTAGGAGTAAGTTCATTCAAGATTGTTGGCCTTCCAACTCAGATGGGAAGGTGTCCAGGAAACCCACAACACAGAAGCCTGGGAAAGTATTCCAATGTAAGAGTATCCTGAGATGCAGGAACCCAGGAGCCACACAGCTCGGAGAGAAGGCCTCCTCAGCAAAGACGTTACAGCTCCTAGACAGGGTATCCCCAGCTGATCTGAGGAGTTTAGGAACCTAACACGTGCTCCTTCTCTTCTGGGCTTCTTGGCTTCTTTCAATGAGAGAGTCACAGCAAGTAGCAAATCTCTTAAAAGAGGTTTATTGAAGGGATGGCTCTGGGAGAGAAGGGACGAATCAGGAGTGGTTGTCTCTGCTCCCAGAAGGAGACAAAAGAGAGCTGAGTAAACACAGCCTATATATATATATATATATATAAACTAGGTGGAGATTTCTAGGGCAGATTTCCAGGTTGAGGATTGGTGGGATTTCAAGTCCTGAGCTTCGGAGAAATTAGGAATTGGTGGGGTTTTGTTCAGACTTTTCACCTAAAGTTAGCATAAACATGGAAGGGGTCCCACTGGAGTGTTGGGGAAGGGTCTTTGTGACAGTTAGGATCTGGAAATACCATTATGACAGTTAAAGAGGTGTGGAGGAGGGGTCTACTAACTCATGCTTCAAGCAGTTTGCACGGATTTGAACTCTCAGCTCTAACCAAAACAAACTTCCTTAACTAACCTATGAACCTATACTAAGGGGTCAGATTCCTGGTCCTAGTCCCTGTATGACAGTGCCAGACCATTTAAAGCTCCCAGCCTTGGAAAAATGGCTAGTTTACACATTGTTGCCACAGAGATTTCAAGGGAGCTCACAGACTAGTTTCAGCTGGACACTCCTCCTTCCTTCCCAGTTCCCTGTCAGCATCAACCATAACTGAGGCAGGTGCTGCTGCTTTCTCTGTGGCTTCGGTTTCTCTGTTACTCTAGGCATCTAATCTCAGGTCCCTGGGCTGTGGAGATTTAGCCTCAGTGTTCTGGAGTCCCGAGGTGCTGCTGTCTGGAGGTGTAGAGAGGCCAGCAGCACAACGTGAAGATCTGAGCACCCCCTCAGGGAACTCAGCGGGTAGCACCCAAGGGAGCTGAAAAGATGAAGAGGGGGCACCCGGAGTAATAGTGGGGGGAGCCAAGAGGCAAAACTTTAGGCTGCCCAGCCTCCATGCTGGAACTCCTCAGGAAGGGACCTGGACTATTTCCAGCAAAGTATACAAAGTTTAAAACGTATACAAAGTTTACAAAAGGAGTCTGGCAGAGGAGGTTTTCCCTGCCACTCCAGCAGACATGAACATCTAACAAAGACTGCATTGTCTCATAAATTAGCTGGCAATTGTTTCTTCCTCTTCCGTTTTATGAAAGTTTGTATACTGTATTTGTGGCAGTTTAAATGAATGTCTGCCTATGGTAGACATTTTAACACTTGGTCCTCAGTTGGTGGGGCTGTTTGGGGAGGTAGTATAGGACTGCTGAAGAAAGTAAGTCACTGGGAGTGAGCTTCAAGAGTTCATACCACTGACCCACACCCAGGTGCCTCTCTCCACTCCAGGTGTGTGTGTGTGGTTGAAGATGTAATCTGTCAGCTTTTTACTCTGCATGCCTGCTGCCATGCCTCCCCAAGCATTGTGGATTCTCCCTCTGTAAATGTAAGCAAAATAAACTCTTCCTTCTTTCAGTCTCATTTGGTCATGGTGTTTTGTTGCAGCAACAGAAGAATAACTAACAATGCTTTTATTAGTTATGTTTTTATGGATTTGATATAATTGACCATTAAAATCACCCATGGATAAACTTTTTTGTTTGGAAAGATGGAATTGTAAACTTAATTTGATATCCTGCTACTCCAATTTTCTGTTTTCTGTTGACAGCTTGTTTAAAAAATCTCAAAATTGATGAAAGATATGGAATTTTTGACAGACATTATTTATAATATTAATTTTATCTTTTGAGCATTTAGGCTATACAATAATGCTCTTATTTTTATTCT
This sequence comes from Acomys percivali, assembly GCA_907169655.1. Lineage (NCBI taxonomy): Eukaryota > Metazoa > Chordata > Mammalia > Rodentia > Muridae > Acomys > Acomys percivali. Next base: position 7,426 of record CAJRSG010020228.1, on the reverse strand, counting down.
AAATATTGGTAATACATGTTTCCCCCTCTTCTTATTATAAGCATTAGTATGAAAGTATCAACTTTATTATTTTTTTAAACAAGCCATCATTCTCTTTGATACAATGCCTATAGATCTCTATTTTCTGTTTCATTTAGTTATACTATTGTTATATAGTCTTCTATCATCTTTGGATTTAGCTTTCTCTTCTACTACCTTTCTTGTTTACCTTTAACACTACTCTTCTAATTTAAATCAAAGCACATAAAATATGAATGAAATTGTACATTTTTCTCCATATGATACTTAAAATGAAGCTCATGAAACTTGATATCTTGTATTTTTATGAACATTCTATTTGAATGTATAATTTACATCTTCTTTGGTAGGTGTATCTTGCTTAATTTCAAAGTACTTTGGAGATACTATTTTATTAATCCTCAATTTTTTTATCCGAGAATATACTCTGTAAAACTGCAGCCCTTGAATTGTTGAATTATTTTATTCAAAGTATCCAGTGTTCTGAAGTGTATTAATAAAAGTCCCGTGTCTTCTGAGAAGTGAATGCAACACCGTTAGTACTTGGAAGGCAAAGGCAGGTTCTTCTCTGTGAGGTCCAGGCCAGTCTGGTCTACAGACTAAGTTCAAGGACATCTATAGCTACAGAGAAAAACTCTGCCTTGAAAGTCCAAGAAAATATGCCATGTCCATTTGAAAGAATGTATATTCTGTAGTTAGTAAGAGTGAATATTTATAAATATTATTTAATATTGTTTAATAATATTTTAATATTACTTACACATAATTTCCTACTTATTTTATAATTCACTAGCAGAAATGTGTTAATTTTATCAAATATGATTGTGTATTTATCTGTCTATTTTTCTTCTAGAGTCTAGCATTTTTAAAAACCTTATTCAACTTGAAGCTTTTATTTGATTCACACAGGTAAGCTATTTTAGTGTGATGACTTGGTATTTGTCACATTTCAGTTCCTAGTTAGTATTCGTCTGATATAGGCATCCTATGGGTCTCCTTTTTGTGATATGATGACTATGTTTTTACTAAACTTTACAAAAGTGGGAGCACAGTGGGCTAAGCTGTCAGATTGATGAAGTGTGGTCCACCTTGGCCTGGCACTACCTGAGACAGGGAGACTTGAGGAAGCCTGAAGAGAAAAGCCAAAGATGGGTCAGGCAGTACAGAGGAATTTTAATCCAGGAACATAGCTACTCTGGCTGGGATACGGACACACCTTTAATCCCAGGAGACAGAGTCAAGAAGATCTCTGAGTTTAAGACCAGCCTGGTATCGAGCAAGTTTCAGGTAAAGGAAACTTGAGGTCCAGGTGTTGTGGTACATGCCTTTAACACCAGGACTTAGGAGAGAGAGGCAGGCAGATCTCTGAGTTCTTTTCAGTAAATTCAGTTGAGTTGGTGAGTTGAGAGGCAGTGCAGTGGAGTTGAGTTTGTGGCTGTTCAGCTCATGGAATTCAGAGGCAGCTTTACAGAGACAGGTTGAAGAGAGGGTAAGCTAGACACAGGTAAAGACAGAATAAGCCAGAATGAGAAGAAGCCAGAAGATTAGAACAGATTGCTAGAGTTAGTTTGAGGCCAGGCAGAGTAACTCAGTCAGAGGCTGGGAGGGAAATTAGATTGAATCAGTCAACTTGGAGAGGAGTTTGAGCCAGAAGAGCTGAGTTCAACCAGGCAGCCAGAGTTCAGAATGAACAAGAAATAGTGAGTTTATTCAGCAGTAAATCTCAGAGTATTCTAGGCCTATATTAGATTGTATGAGGGCTAGCAGCTTTCAGGACTAGGCCTGGGTTAGCAGACAGAGGCAGTAAGCCTTAAAGATGACAATTACCTCAGGCAAAGAAGAGTTATTTTTAATAGGGCAGAACAGGAGGAAAGGCTGATATATGAAGACCAGGACAAATGGAATTTCAGAGGAAGGGAGGAAGGGAACAAAAAAAGGAGGAAGAGAAAGTACAGGGCAGGAGCAAGTTGAGAGTTGTAACGACGACAGTGCAGGTGGAAGAGCTGAATCTGGACGCACAGAATTGGCAAGCCAGGAAGGGAGAAAAGGTATCAGCTCTGGGGCAGATTCAGAAAAGAAATCCAGTGGAAGACAGCTGTAACTCATCTTTTCTACTCTAACTCTGTTCCCTAAGGGCACACTGCTAGCCCATTAGCAGAATCTCATACTAACACCCCACTGCCCTAGTTTACTTCTCTGCCATGCTAGAACACCAACCAATAGCAACTTGGGAAGGAAAAAGTTCAGTCTAGCTCCTGAGTCATAATCCAACGTTGAAAAAAATCAGGGCAAGAATCTGGCTACAAGAACTGAAGCAGAGACCACAGCAGAACACTGCTTACGTCTGTTTTTCTTGCCAATCTACTTTTATTATACAACCCAGACCCACCATCCCAGAGATGATGACACCTCCTATATCATCCAGTAATGAAGAAAATGTTTCATAGATGTGTGTGCAGGCCAGTTCAGTAGGGGCTATTTCTCAATATAGGCTCTGGGGGGACTGTAGTCTGTGTCAAGTTGATAAATTATCTTCTGATGCTTGGGATCTGCTATACCCTCCTCTTTACAGCACAACCCCTTTGTTATCCTCTTTTTCCTTGTCAGCATCTTAATGGCCTCCAAAGACCCATCTCCAAATACAGAAGTTTCTCTATCTTACTCCTGAAATACCATCTTCTCCTCCAATCCTTTTCTCTTTCCAGTTTGACTCCTCTACCATTTTCATCTTCTCACTTATGTCGTTGGAATTCAACATGCCCATTGTTTCCACGCTCTCCTCTCACACTGCTCTGGGGCTGCAGCTGGACTAGGGCTGGTGTAGAAGTGGGTTCCTAGGCCTGAGATGTAGAGATGCTAGACAGTAGTGAACTGACACGGCCAGAACGTGGCATGGTAGTTTCTAGGGAAAATGGTTCTTTTGAGGATGTGTCAAGAGTACAAGTTAGACAGGAGTTAGTGCAGATCAGAGACCTGCAATCCCATAGACATCTGACGAGTGCACAGAAAGGCAGTAGGGCAGTAGTTAGTGAGCTCAGTTTGCAGTTCTTAGGTCCTACGCTCTCTGCCCTAGAGCCAACTGCTCCATCTTATAGTTCTTTGTACAGTTTTGCATGATGTATCTTTTCTCCATAATTTTATGTGCAACCTGCATTTATACCTAACATAAATATTCTGTTTTTAAAAAGAGTTGGAATTTTGCTTTTTATCCAACATTATTAGTTCTGCCTTAAAATTGAAATGGCTGTTCCATTTATGTGTAATATACAATACTTTTATGGTTTTATCTATTTATTTTTGTACTCAAACCATCAATTTTCAATCCTTTGTTTATAGCTTTGTTTCCTTTTGCTTATGAAGTTTCAGTGTTTAATTTATATCTCCAGTTGTCTTTAGCTGTGGTACTTTCTCTAGAAAATGTTGAAAATAGTCATTTATTATGACAATCTACCTTATGCAAATATTAGACTAACTCACATAAAATACAAAATAGTTTTAAGTATTTTGTCTTCATCCATCTTGCTATGGCACAGAAGTTCAATACAAGACAGAGAAGATGGCCACACATGGTGGTGCGTGCTATTAATCCCAGCACTTGGGGAGGCAGAGGCATGTGGATCTCTGTGAGTTTGAGGCCAGCCTGGTCTTACAAAGTCCAGGACAGTCATTGCTACACAGAGTAACCATGTCTCAAAACAAACAAACAAACAAGACAGAGAAGATATATTTGAGAAGTCATATGGTAGAGAAACTGTAAATATAATCAAATTACAAGATTCTCAAAAAGACTTTTATGTCTACAATATAGACTCTATTTTAACTGCAAAGAAATGAAGTGACAATAATGAAAAGAAATAGGCCTTCATCCAAATTTCAAGTCAAAATATTCACTAGAGAACTCATACTGGAAAGAATAATAAAAAATCAATGAATGTGAGAATTCATTTATTGACTTCTCAGTTAAGACGCATATGGAATAACACATAAACTCCATCAATATGAATTATATAGAGGACCCTTTAAAAGTTCCTTGAATCTTATGAGTCACATAAAGTCCACATTAGAGAATACTATGATAATACTAAATACAGAAAGCCTGAATTCTTCATCCACCACTGTACATGTAACAACTACAGTGAAGAAAAGTTTCATGAATATAAGAACAGTGAATATTCCCTCCAACTTTTTGATGCCAATTAAACTCTGAGTATAAAAATTGTGGAGAGCCCTTCATTTTTAAAATATATTTTGCAGCATAGCTGAGAATTCATGTTGAATTTTAAACCTATGGATATAATTTAATATGAAAAGGTCTTTATTTCTTATATTTTTAATGTGCACATATAAATTGGCATTAAAGTGAGGCCTTATTAAGGTGGTAAATCTTCACTTAATCATTAAAATTTACATTACAAGTGAGAAAATGGAAGAGTTCAATAATTATAAGACATGTAGGTTCTGCTCTTCCATTCATAACTATGTAGATACAAATATGAATAAAATCTTTATTTGAACAATGGGACAAATCTTCCAATCATTCTTCATATTTTACTAGGCACTGTATTATATATTTTATTTTATTCATTGGAGAGAAACCATTTTAAAAGCCAACTTGACTAGATTAAGTGACATATAAACAACTGATACAACATTATTCCTGGGTGTCTCTGTGTTTCTGGAAAAATGAAAATTTTAACCATCAACCCAGACAGAGAAGACTCACACCCATCCAAGGGAAACTGGTACCTACTGTCGTCTTCATCTGGAGCATCAAACCTCTCCTGCCTCTGAGTAACATAACTCCAGCCTTTGGACTCCAGGACTAGCAATGCAGCTTCACATAGTCTCAGGCTTTTAGAATAGAACTGAGATTCACTGCTACTTTAGCTGGTTTTCTAGATTGCATGTAACATATTATGGGAGTTCTCAATGTCCACAAACATGTGAAATAAATAAGTAAATACTCTTTCTCTCTCTCTTTCTTTGTATGGGTGCTTTTCCTGTATGTATTTCTGTGCACCACAAGCAGTGCCTGGTGACCATAGAGGCCAAATGAGAGAATCAGATCTCATAAAACTGAAATTACAGAAGATAATGAGATGTCATTTGGATGCTGGAAGTAGAACCCAGATCCTCGAGAAGACAAGATAGTGCACTTAACCACTGAGACATCTTCTCAGGCCTTCTCTTTGTTTCTCAATAGAGAGAGGAAATCATATTCAGCTGTTTCTCATGCCTCATGAAATATGAGAACTCACACTAGACAGAAATTATTTTAATATGAAGAAAGTATAATATATATGAATATATGTCTTTCAAAGACATATGAAAATTCATACCAAGGAGAAATTATTTAACTATAAGAAATGTGATAGAGTCTATTTCTCTTTGTTATATATGTGAGTGCATACACTAAAGAGAACTCATACAAACAGGAAAAATTAAGTAAGCCTTCAAATATTTCTCATTCTTTAGTCAGAGAGTAAAAACCAATAGTTATATACCTGTTAAGATTATGGAAAAATATTTTAGCTTTTCTTCTTCTTTTAAGGATCCCTACAAAGTCACACTAGAAAGAAATACAATAAATATTATCAAGATGGGAAAACCCAAGGTGTATTTCTCCTTTTATGATGGAATAAGGAAATTGATTTTAGAAGAGAAATCTTTAAAGTGCAAGTGTGGAAATACTGGGAAAAGGACATTTCATGATACTTTTTCATATTTTTACTCCATGGGTCATGAAAATAACATACATGTTGTGGCAATTAGAAAAGATATGCATAGTAATTATGCTATAAGAGATTGAGACATGATTCATCACTGCATCCCAGGACCCAACTCAAGTGACAACACCTGCTTGACCTGAGGCCATGATGTTCACCAAAACTCTAAGTAGGCCACCTGTCCAAAAACCTTCCCCACTCATTTGATGTCTCTCCACCTTATCTACAGTCTCTTCTCCCCCCCTTGTGGCCATGCCCCAGCTATCAACTTGTGCAGAGGCCCCTGCTTGACCCAAGCCCATTACTACCACCAGAACTCCATGTAGACAGCCTATTAATGTACATTCTCCACTTTCTCAGTGGATCTCACCATATCAAGATCTCCAACCCTCCACATCACCATGCCCTAGCCCCCAATTCAGCAGAGAACCCCCCTGCTAAAGCAGAGGCCATGGAAGATACCAGAAGTTCAATCTCCAACTATGTTGGAGACCCTCTACTCAAACATGGGCCACTCCAGGCAAGAGATCAGATAGGAAACAGAAAACATAGAACAAAAAACCCTATCCAATAAAGACAAATTCTAAAATCAGTACCTAGAATATAATCACCTCAAACAAATATGGCTAGATGCCAGTGTAAGAACACAATCAGAAAAAAACAGAAAGCCTACAGATTTATAGAAACTGAAAACTCTCTGCTAAATAATAACTGTGTCAAGACAGAAATAAAGAAATTGAGGACTTTGTAGAATTCAACAAAAATGAATACACAATATACCTAAACATAAAGGACACAAGAAAAGGGGTGCTAAGAGAAAAGTTCATATAAGTGCTTACATTTTTTAAAAAATGAAGAAATCTCATACTAGTAACTTAACAGCACACTAAAAAATTTTAGACCAAAAAGAAGTAAGTATACTAAACAGGAGTAGGCAGCAGTAAATAATCAAACTGAAATCAATAAAATAGAAACAAAGAGAATAATACAAAGAATCAATGAAACAAAAATTTGATTCTTTAATAAAACCAATAAGAAAGACAAACCCTCATACAAACTAACAGACAAAGAGAGAGTATCAAAATTAACAAAATTAGAAGTGAGAAGGGGGATAGCAACATACACTGAGGAAATCCAAAGAATCATTGGGTTATACTTTAAAAAACTGTACTCCACAAAATTGGAAAAATCTAAAATAACAACAACAACAATAATAATAATAATAATAATAATAATAATAATAATAATAATAATAATAATAAATGGACAATGTCACCCTATAGATACCACTTACCAAAGGAGAATTAAGATCAGATTAAAATTTTAAGTATGCCTATAACCTCTAAGGAAATAGCACAGCCATTATAAGTCTCCAAAACAAACAAACAAACAAAACCAAGGGCCAAATAGATTTAGTGCACAATTCTACCATTCTTTCACAAAATAGTTAGTGCTAATATTTATCAAGTTAGTCTACAAAATAGAAACAGAAGGAATATTGCCAAATTTACTTTATGATGCCAAGACACTGATACTTAGACCACACAAAAATTCAATAAAGAAAGAATTATGGACCAATTCCCATCATAAACATACATGCAAAAGTACTCAATAGCCCTATCCCTAGAGGCATTGTATGTGTGACTGACTGCCGCATTGCATGTAATTTAGCAGGTTGCCAA
>CAJRSG010020218.1:40183-61900 GCA_907169655.1 Acomys percivali | reverse complement strand
TATATATATATATATATATATATATATATATATATATATATATATAGTACTGTGGATTCAAATTTGAATTTAGAGACATAAAGATGTTTAACTTGTTAAAAATTTGTTGGTTTCTAAAGATCTTATTAGTCTTAGTGAATATTCCTTAATGTTTTTGAAATTTTTGAAAGCCTTTTTTATCATGTACTGGGCATGGATTTTACATGATACACTAAAATTTTTATTATGTTTTCTCTTGTGTTCTTATTAATATTCTCTTTGATTTTAAAATCATTGATAAATCTTGCATTCAGAGGAAACTCTGAAATAAGTTCTGTAGTTGCTCATTTCGATCATTAATTTGTTCAAGTATTTAGGATAATGATTGGTGTCCATATTGTTAATTGAGTGTCACTGGGAAGAGTATGTTTCTATTCATGTGTGATAGTTACAACAATTTTGTTTGACCTTATCTGTTCCAATTAATAATTTATTTGCATTGTTTGTTTTTGTTTTGTTTTGTTTTTGTTTGTTTGTTTGATGCAAAGGCACAAGGTTTACTGCTGACGCATGTCAGAGGGCCTTGACACTCACTCAGGTGGGAGAGAGGAGGCACATCCCGAGTCACTGCTACAGACTTTTTAAAAAACTTATTTGTATTGCCTCTCAATTGTGAACCCTTCCCTTTTCCTCCCATTCTTCCCTCCCTCCCACTTCCCCCCTTCTCCCCTCCCCTATGTCTGTGATTGAGGGAGAACTCCTCTTCCTATATATGCTCTTAGGATATCGAGTCTCTTCTTGGTAACTTGCTATCCCTCCTCTGAGTGCCGTCAGGCCTCCCCATCCAGGGGACATTGTCAGAAAAGTGGCACCAGAGTTCGTGTGAGAGTCAGATCTCACTCTTCACTCAACGGTGGAGAATATCATGTTCGTCGGCTAGGTCTTGGTAGGGGTTTGAAGTTTACTGCCTATATTCTCCTTGGCTAGTGTCTTAGTTTGAGGAGGACCCTAGGACCCGCATCTGCCTGTCATAAAGTTCTTCTTGTAGGTTTCCAGGACCCTGTGGGTCCTACTATTTCCCCATTCTTCCATGCTACTTTCGCCTAAAGTCTCAATAGGATGACCTCTCCTCTGACCCACTTTCCTGGTAAGTAAAATTTTTCATGGTACGTATCCCTTGGACTAGTGTTTTGATATAAGTGAGTATATACCGTTTGTCTCTTTTTGCTTCTAGGTGAATTCACTCATTATGATAATTTCTAGATCAATTCATTTGTCCACAAATTTCTGGAATTCCTTGTTTTTAATAGCTGAGTAGTATTCCATAGTGTGAATGTACCTCAGTTTCTTAGTCCATTCTTCTACTGAGGGACACTTAGGCTGTTTCCATGTTCTGGCTATTATGTATAAAGCAGCTTTGAATATGGTTGAGCATATGTCCCTGTTGTGTGGTAGGGCATTTTCTGGGTATATTCCCAGGAGTGGAATAGCTGGGTCTTGAGGAAGCCCTATTCCCATTTTTCTGAGAAAGTGCCAGATAGATTTCCATAGTGGTTGTACTAGGATGCATTCCCACCCGCAATGAAGGAGTGTTCCTCTCTCTCCACATCCTTGCCAGCATATGGGGTCGCTAGAGTTTTTGATCTTAGCCATTCTGATGGGTGTAAAATGGAATCTCAGTTTCGTTTTGATTTGCATTTCTCTGATGACTAATGAGGACGAGCATTTCTCTAAGTGTATCTTGGCCATTTGATATTCCTCTGTTGAGAATTCTCTGTTAAGTTCCAAGCCCCATTTCGCAATTGGGTTGTTTGGTTTTGTGGTGCTTAATTTCTTGAGTTCTTTATATATTTTGGAAATTAAACCTTTGTCAGATGAAGAGTTGGTGAAGATCTTTTCTCAGTCATTAAGCTGTCGCTTTGTTCCATTGACAGTGTCTCCTGCTTTACAGAAGCTTCTAAGCCTCATGAGGTCCCATTTATTAATTGTTGACATTAAGGCCTGGGCTGTTGATGTACTGTTCAGGAAGTTGTTTCCTGTGCCTACGTGTCCCAGGCTCTTCCCCACTTTTTCCTCTAACTGAATTAATGTCTCTGGTTTTAAGTTGAGGTCTTTAATCCACTTGGACTTGAGTTTTGTGCATGGTGATAAATAAGGGTTTCATTGCATTTTTCTATATGTAGACATCCAGTTAGACCAGCACCATTTGTTGAAGATGCTATCATTTTTCCATTAAATAGATTTGGCTTTTTGTCAAAAATCAAGTGAGCAAATGTGTGTGGATTCATCTCTGGGTCTTTGATTCGATTCCATTGATCTACCAGCCTATTGCTTTGCCAGTACCATGCTGTTTTAATTACTGTTGCTCTATAGTACAGCTTGAGATCAGGTATGGAGATTCCTCCAGAGGATCTTTTATTGTATAGGATTGTTTTTGCTATTCAGGGTTTTTGTTTCTCCATATGAATTTGAGAATTGATCTTTCAATATCTTCAAAATACTTTGTAGGTATCTTGATAGGGATTGCATTGAATCTGTAAGTTGCTTTTGGTAAGATGGCCATTTTTACTATGTTGATTCTCCCGATCCATGAACAAGGTAAGTACCTCCATCTTCTGATGTCATCTTCAATCTCTTTCTTCAGAGGTTTGAAGTTTTTTTCGAATAAGTCCTTCACTCGCTTGGTTAGAGTTACTCCTAGATATTTTATAAATGTTTGTGGCTATGGTGAAGGGAGTAGTTTTCCTAATTTCTTCCTCTGCCTGTTTGTCATTTGTATACAGGGAAGCTACTGACCATTTTGAGTTTATTTTGTATCCTGCCAATTTGCTGAAGGTGTTTATCAGCTGTAGGAGTTTTTTGGTGGAATTTGGGGGGTCACTTATATACACTATCATATCATCTGCAAATAGGGATAATTTCAATTCTTCCTTTCCCATTTGGATCCCTTTGATCTCGTTTTGATGTCTTATTGCTCTGGCTAGCACTTCAAGAACGATATTGAAGAGATATGGGAAAAGTGGGAAGCCTTGTCTGGTCCCCAATTTTAGAGGGATTTTCTTGAGTATCTCTCCATTTAATTTAATGTTGGCTGTTGGTTTGCTGTATATAGCCTTTATTATGTTTAGATAAGTGCCTTGTATTCCCGATCTCGCCAGGACTTTACACATAAAGGGTGTTCGATTTTGTCAAATGCTTTTTCTTCATCTAAAGAGATGATCATGAGGTTTTTCTTTTTCAGTTTGTTTATATGATGGATTACATTGATGGATTTCTGTATGTTAAACCATCCCTGCATGCCTGGAATGAATCCTACCTGGTCTTGTTGAAGGATGTCTTTGATATGCTGTTGTATTCGCTTTGGGAGTATTTTGTTGAATATTTTTGCATCAATGTTCATAAGAGAAATTGGTCTGAAATTCTGTTTTTTGTTGGGTCTTTGTGAGGTTTAGGTAACAATGTGACTGTGACCTCATAGAAGGAATATGGTAATGGTCCATCCATTTCTATCTTTCGATATAGCTTGAATAGTATTGGTATTAGCTCCTTTTTGAAGGTCTGGTAGAATTCTGCACTGAAACCAACTGGCCCTGGGCGTTTTTTTTTTTTTGGGAGACTATCAATGGTTGCTTCTATTTCTATAGGTGAAATAGGGCTATTTAATTTGTTTATCTGGTCTTGGTTCAATTTTGGTAAATGGAATCAGTAGAGAAATTTGTCCATTTCATTTAAATTTTCAAATTTTGTGGCATAAATGCCTTTGAAGTAGCATCTTACGATTTTTTGTATTTCTTCGGTGTCTGTTGTTATGTCTCCCTTTTCATTTCTGATTTTGTTAATTTGGATAGTGTTTCCTCTATCTTTTAGTTAGATTGGCTAACGGTTTGTCTATCTTGTTAATTTTCTCAAAGAACCAGCTCTTGATTCTGTTGATTCTTTGGATTGTTCTCTTTGATTCTAATTTATTGATTTCAGCCCTGAGTTTAATTATTTCTAGGCGTCTAATCCTCTTGGGTGTTTCTGCTTCCTTTTTTTTTCTAGACCTTCCAGATATGTTGTTAAGTTGTTTATGTGGGATGATTCCATTTACTTTTTAAATGCACTTAGTGCTATGAATTTTCCTCTTAGCACTGCTTTCAATGTGTCCCACAAATTTGGGTATGTTGTTCCATCATTTTCATTGAATTTCCAGAAGTCTTTTATTTTTACCTTATTTCTTCCGTGACCCATGTGTCATTAAGTAGAAAGTTGTTTAGTTTTCACGTGTTAGTATGCTTTTTGTTATTTCTGTTGTTCTTGAAGTGAAGCCTTAGACCATGGTGATCTGATGAGATACAAGGTATTATTTCAATCTTCTTGTATCTGTTGAGGTTTGCTTCATGACCAACTATGTGATCAATTTTAGAGAAAGTTCCATAGGGTGCTGAGAAAAAGGTATACTCCCTTGCGTTTGGTTGGAAAGTCCTGGAGATATGTGTTGGAACCATGTGTCAAGCATTGGTTAATGAGGTTATTTCTCGGCTTAATTTTTGAATCAAAGACTTATCCTTGAGTGAAAGTGGGGTATTGAAGTCTCCCACTATTAATGTGTGGGTATTGATGAGTGGGACAAGCTTTGTTAATAACCCTTTTACAAATGTGGGAGCCCTTGTGTTAGGAGCACAGATGTTCACAATCATGATGTCTTCTTGGTTGTCTTTAACTTTGATGAGTACAAAGAGTCCATCCTCATCTCTTTTGATTAATTTTGGTTGAAAGTTTATTTTATTACATATTTGAATTGCAACCCCAGCATGTTTCTTGTGACCGTTTGCTTGGAATATTTCTCCCCAACCTTTTACTCTGAGGCAATATCTGTCCTTCTGGTTGAGATGTGTTTCTTGAATGCAGAAGAATGTTGGGTCGTGTTTATGCATCCACTCCGTTAGTCTGTTTCTTTTTTATTGGAGAATTGAGACCACTGATGTTGAGAGATACTACTGACTTACTGATTGGTAAGTCCCTTCATTTTTGGTGTTTGTAACAATCAAGATTTTGTGAGGTTGTGATTTTGCAATGGTGTAATTACCTATTTGCTATGTACTTTTGGTTGTAGTTTGACCAGTTGGGGTGGAATTTTCCTTCTATTAACTTCTGTAAAGCCGGATTTGTGGCTAGGTACTGTTTGAATTTGTTTTTGTCAGGGAATATCTTGTCTTCTCCATCAATGGTTATTGATAATTTTGCTGGATATAGTAGTCTTGCCTGGTATCTGTGTTCTCTTAGGGTTTGCAGAACCCTTGTCCAGGCCCTTCTGGCTTTCATGGGCTCTGCTGAGAAGTCAGGAGTAATTCTGATAGTTTTGCCTTCATATGTTACTCGGCATTTTTCTTTTGCTGCTTTTAATATTTTTCCTTGTTCTGTATATTTTGTGTTGTTATTATTATGTGGAGGGAAGATTTCTTTTCCCATCTATTCTATTTGGTGTTCTGTAGGCCTCTTGTATGCTCGTATGCTTCTCCATCTTCAAATTGGGGAAATTTTCTTCTATTATTCTATTAAAGATATTTTCTGGACTGTGGAGTCGGTTGCCTTCTCTTTCCTCTATCTCTATTATTCTCAAGTTTCATATTTTCATGTTGTTTTTATTTCATGAATGCTCTGTGTCAAGAACTTTCCAGATTTATCATTTTGCTGGATGGTTGTTTACAGTTCTGCAAGTGTATCTTCAAGTCCCTATATTCGTTCTTCCATTTGCTGCAATTTGTTAAATAAGGCCACATCTGAGATGCTTGTTTTCTTCTCTGATGCCTCTTGATTGCATTTTTCTTCTGTGTGTTTCTGTATCATAGCTTCCATTTTTATCTTCATGTCTTGGACTGTTTTAATGATTTCTGTCATCTGGATATTTATATTTTTCTGAAATTCTTCAAGTGCCTCTTTATATGACTCTCTTAACTCTTCAGCCCTCTTGTTTGCCTCCTCCTGCATTTGTTTACAGATTTTATTTGTTTCTTCCATTATCATCTTCTTTACTAAAGACTTGAGGTCATTTTCTTTACTTATCCATTGCTGTTAGGTTCTCCAGGTTGTTTTGATTGGGAATGCTGTGATCCGGAGATGCCAAACTGTTTTGGTTTTGTTAGCGTTCTTTTGCTGTCCTCTTGTCATTTTGATGGCCCTGATGTTGGAAGATATTTTGTAGTGACCGTCATTGGTTGAGAGTGGTTAATTGATGACTGATTATAGGTCAGGTGCTCTTGCCTGTGGGGATCAGGGAGTATTTCCGTGGAACAGGTAGGTGATCCGGTTTCCCTCCTAGTAATTTTCCTCTGCACTGTGGGCTCCAGGTTGAGTCAGCCAAAGTAGATTTCTGTTTGGACTTTACTGCTGTAATTCAGATCAGCAGTTTTGGGACCTAGACTATGGTCCGCACACAAACGATCTGGTTGTTTAGGTTGATCCCTGCTGCCTGTCCTTCCTTTGGCTTTGTAGTCAAGACCCCAGGTAAATCAGATCTTCTGGAGGTGTAGCTGTCTTTTAGGTCTGTCTCTATACCCTGTAGAGGTGTTCACACTCTTCCAGAACTATATGCCTGGAGGGACCAAGGTCGTTCTTGGTCAGCAATTAGATACTGCAAGCAAGACACATGTTTTGTCTCCTGATAATGTAAGAGTGCATGGCTTTCTCGGGCCAGGAGCCCCAGGTAGGGTCTCTCATTAAAGGAGTGCAGGGCCAGTGCCTTGCGCTCGGCTGGGTCAGAACAATAGAGTTGCAGAGCTCTGGGTTTCCCCCTGCAGAACCAGATCTTCCCACCAGCCTCTGATGCTCAGCTATCGCTCTAGGCAAGACCAAGTCTCCCGATAGGTCTGTGGGTGCAATCCAAGCTGATTTCTCACTGCTGCTGTTTACAGCCTCAGTCTGCTGTGATCGGTGTTAGGTTGGGCCCCGGATGGCCAGCGAGCTGCAGTCCCACTTTAGCTGTCTCTGTTGGGACGCCCAGCCTGTGTTTCCACTAGGTTTAGGTGGGTGACCTCCACAGTTTGGGGTGGTGCAGAAGTCGGAATCCTAGGGCAGATTCACCCTGTTCACTGAGACTCCTCTGGCTGAGGATTCTGGAAAATCCCCTCCCCAAACAGCGAGTCTGTGCTTTATATCCAGGCTGCAGTTTTCATGTGGATCCTGTTCCAGAGTTTGCGGAGTGCATTTAGCACCTCCGTGATGATGCTTGTCCCAGGGGTGGTAGGCCCCCTGTTTGGACTGCGGCATTTGGGGCCACACTCACCTACAGTTCTCAATGTTCAGCAATCTGTTGCTCCATTTATGTCCCTGGTCTCCTCAGAGTAGCTCAGATACGTGGCTTATTGGACGGTGCCATCTTGGAATCCTGCGTTGTTTGTTTTTTTTATTGAAAAATAAAATCATTCATATTACATCTCAATTGCTATCCCATCCCATGCATCCTCCCATTCCTCCCTTCAAACCGATTTTACCCCATTCCCTTTCCCTATGACTGTGACCGCTGGGGACCTCATCCCCTTGAATATGATGCTAGGTTATCACATTTCGTTTTGGTAGTCGGCTAGCCTTCCTCTGAGTGCCATCGGGCCTCCACATCTAGGGGTCATGGCCAAATAAGGGGCACCAGTGTTCATGTGAAATTCAGTACCCAGTTTCCACTTAACTCTGGAGAATATTCTGTCCCGAGGCTGGGTCTGGGTAGGGGTTTGATGATGACTACACATGTTGTCCTTGGTTGGTGCCATATATCGAGCAGAACCCCTGGGCCCAGATCTGCCCATCATAGTGTTCTTCTTGTTCCAATGAATACTTAATGAAGACAAAATATATATTACAAAATATATGATAGTTTTATGAGATATCTTCTAACATCCATTATTATCAGGATATTTGTTTCCTTGGAAAAAATTGCTGCAGTTCTGTGTTGTACCATTTTGCTATGATCCCCAGTTTGATGCCAGTTTATGTAATATCTATATTACATTAATATGCATCTGAAATATCAGATAATGATATGCTTTCATTTGTTTCAGTTTTGTCTTCTAACCATACCAAGAAGCAATTCCCAAAGGAGTGTACCCATGATTCTTTCCTGAAAGAAATACCAAGAATATTTGCTTGTAATGGCCTTTCAGAGCTGGATAGAATGAAGTTCTGGGAATATTCACATGACAGTGAAGTTCATAAAACATGTCATTATGGAAATGATTTGTGTGAAAAATACATGTGTTTCATTTCTGAAACAAAAGATCAAGAAGCTCTGGCTACTCCTGAGAGTACTCAGTCGGTGCCACTCATAATTTCACAATTGGAGGCTCCGCAGGGAAAAGGTTCACAACAAGTTTTGAAATACAATTCTATTCTGCACAGAAATAGGAAAATATTATGTAAGGAAACTAAAGGTCAACACAGAATATGTATGGGATGCAAATTTTATGAATGTAATCTGTGTGGAAAATCATTTACCAAGTCCTCAAAACTTCAAGATCATCAAAGAATCCACAGTGGAGATAACACTTATAAATGTGCTAAGAGGAAGAAATCATTTACACAGTCCTCAAAACATCAAGCTCAACACTGCATTAACACTGGACAAAATTGTCAAAAATATAATGAATGTGGGGAATCATTTACCTCATGCTCTGCTCTCCAGGATCATCAAAGTATTCATTCTCAAGAATATCTTTACAAATGTAGTGAGTGTGGGAAATCCTGTACTTGCTCTTCAACTCTCCAAAGTCATCAAATGATCCATACTGGAGATAAACCTTACAAATGTAATGAGTGTAAGAAATTCTTTACTTACTCTTCAACTCTCCAACGTCATAAAAGAATCCATACTGGACATAAACCTTACAAATGTAATGAGTGTGGGAAATGCTTTACTCAGTCTTCAACTCTCCAAGTTCATCAAAGAACCCATACTGGACATAAACCATACAAATATAATGAGTGTGGGAAATCCTTTACTCAGTCTTCAACTCTCCAAGTTCATCAAAGAATTCATACTGGATATAAACCTTACAAATGTAATGAGTGTGGGAAATCCTTTACTTGCTCTTCAACTCTCCAAGGTCATCAAATAATCCAGAGTGGACATAAACCTTACAAATGTAATGAGTGTGGGAAATCCTTTACTCTCTCTTCAGCTCTCCAATGTCATCAAAGAATCCATACTGGAGATAAACCTTACAAATGTAATGAGTGTGGGAAATCCTTTACTCAGTCTTCAACTCTCCAAGGTCATCAAAGAATTCATATTGGAGATAAACCATACAAACGTAATGAGTGTGGGAAATCCTTTACTCGCTCTTCAACTCTCCAAGGTCATCAAAGAATCCATACTGGAGCAAAACCTTATGAATGTAATGAGTGTGGGAAATCCTTTACTGTCTCTTCAAATCTTCAACGACATCTAAGAATCCATACTGGAGATAAACCTTACAAATGTAATGAGTGTGGGAAATCCTTTACTCAGTCTTCAACTCTCCAACGTCATCAAAGAATCCATACTGGAGCTAAACCTTATTAATGTAATGAGTGTGGGAAACTATTTATCTAGTACTCAAATCTCCAAATTCATGAAATAATTCATATGTGAGACAAACCATATAAATGTAATAACTGTGAGAAATAATTTACAATGTCCTAAATCTTAAAGTTCATCAAAGAATCCATACTCGAGAAGAACCTTACAGCTGTAATGAGTGTGGGAAATCCTTTATGCAATATTGATCTCTCCAAAATCATAAAAGAACCCATAGCTGAGACAAATCATATAAATATAATAAAGTTGGTAAATCATTTACATAGTACTCATCATTTCAAGCTCACCCTGAATTCATACTGGGGACAAACCTTACAATTATAGTGACTCTGGGAAATTCTTTACTTCACCCTCACCTTTCCAAGTTCATCAAAGAATCCATACTTGAGAAAAACTTTACAGATATAAAGAGTGTGGGAAACACTTTACCAAATCCTCAAGTCATCAAATTCACTACAGAAACCTCACTGGAAATACAAATTACAAATATAAAGACTGTGGCAAGTGTTTTACCCTGTCTTCAGCTCTCCAAGTTCTTCAAAGAATCCATACTAGAAAGCAACCTTATAAGTTTAATATAGGAAAAACTTTTGGGAGTCCTAAACTCTTCAAGCCCACCACAGAATACATACCCAAGTCATACCTTATTAATGTAAAGAATGCAATGTCCTTTACACAGAAAACATATCTTCAAAGACAACAGATCATGCAAACTGGAGGCACACTACTTTAGGAAAAGCTAAAACATTAGAGCACATAGAGATTTCCTATAAGAGTCTAACTTTGTAGGGAATTACTATCCCAGAGTTCATTTGAGAAAAATGGTTTTTAAGTGAGAAAAATGCTTGTAAGTATTTAAACAATATTGAAATTATAGCTATTCTCAAAGAACCCATACCAGGAATCCTAATACTTGGTAGGAGTTGGAAAAGTTTTACCACAACATACTCCCTATATTTTTATTACATAATTATTTGGAAAATAAAATTAGAAAGACTTTCATGCTATTTTAATCTGATGCCATTGATTAGTTTGCTAAAGAATTCGTGTAAAAACTAAATAAAGAAATAATGTTTTAAAATTTAAGGATTTAATCCAGGATAATAGTACTAATATCTATACTAAGACAAGACTGTTGCATAATGTTCTATATAGTTTACTATGGTAGAATACTGGAAAGTTTAAGATATATTCTATATGAATTTTATTTTGTTGGTAGTCTTTCTGCTTATCATGGATTATACATTATAGATACTTTTAAATCTGAAGCTAATCCCTTATTTGTCATGAATATTAATAAATATATTACACCTCTGTTCTATTAATTCTGCATTGCTGTTATTAATATTCACTACGTGCTGTGATGTTGTTGTTCATATCATTAATTCCACAGTTCATAATGCCAACAATAATATCTCACAAAAAAAAACCAGATTTGATCCCTGTCGGAAAATTACCAGACAATCATTAGGAAGAGAATATCTGAGGAGCAGAGGAAACACAGAGTATAGTGAGACCTGAGGGTATGTGTTTTGTGGGAAAAGGCATTGCCAATTGGATCCATTGTGGGGAGTTGGGATTAAGGCTTTAAGAGGACAAATCTTTCTCTGGTCGATATGTTTATGGTAATAGAGTATGTGAAATATTTTCCATCGTCACATTATCCTTTATAGGAGTTTGGTCTAAAATATTGCTCCCATAAAGAATCTGTAGTTACCAAGATGAGGCAAATATGCCTCCTCCTTAGTTATACATAATATTCTTGCCGTTTAACAATGCTAAGTGTGATTCTATGTAATTGGGACACAATGGATGTTTACTCTGGGGATTCTCTTGATAAAATGTAAACCACAAATTACCTCTAAAATGTTATCTTAATGTCTATACAAAAAACTACTGAAATATAATGGTATAGGTCATTTAAATATGTGTAGTATTTTATGAATGGATTCATTAATGGGTGATTCATCAATATTATAAATTAACAAGCTGTATTTACTTGAAATGATCCAATTAA
Source organism: Acomys percivali (assembly GCA_907169655.1). Classification (NCBI taxonomy): domain Eukaryota; kingdom Metazoa; phylum Chordata; class Mammalia; order Rodentia; family Muridae; genus Acomys; species Acomys percivali. Next base: position 50,357 of record CAJRSG010020218.1, on the reverse strand, counting down.
CTCAATTTTGTAAGGTTTATATTTAACTTCAAACATATCAAGGTATAAAAGTGATTAAAACAGATGAATTAATATTCCTATGTGTGTACAAATAGTTCATATTCTGTAAGATAATTCAAGCACAAATGACCTAAGTTCATATGAGATATTTGTTCAACCCAAGTACAAATAAAAATTGCTTCTAAAACATAGTCATAGATGATGAAATGTTGATTTGTAAGCCATAATCAATGCCTCAGAAGGTAGCCTGACTCTGGAACTACCTCCCATGATATAGTAGTTCATGAAACAAGCTGAGGCTATAGGTAAACTGTTTAATGTTTCAGGGAGGAATTCTTTGCCCCTCAGAATTTTAACATTAGTTTGAGAAACTCAAGTTCTCAGATGGAGCATCAACAGGATGGATTTTCCACTAGGTACTAATTTTCCACAAAGTTTTAATCCCTTGATTAGAGTAGACATTTGTTTGTGAAGCAGGTGTCTTATTGGACTATGGAAGCTGTTGTACTTCATATATCTGTCTTCTAAATTATGTGAGACCATGAACATCAGTAGATGAGATGAGAGGGAGGGACATGAAAAAGGAGGGACACGTGATATTCAGATCTTTTGTAAGCAAATATTAATTAACCAAAAATGCAAAGCAAAAATAGAATGGAGATGATGAAGAATCCTCCAAATATGTAAATATATTACATGCCCAAATCCTTTAACATTTTTTTTGATTTTGTAAGATAATGGATTGCCTAAAATTCAGATTCAATACTTCTTTTATGTTAGCATTTCTGAAACATTTGCATGAGATGTTTTAAGTCATCACTATGGATAGTAATCCTAAATAATTCAGTGTAGTTTGTAAATTGTAGAGATCCATTAATTACATGCTCATACGTTGGTTTTAAGTGTGAGAATCTCTTTCAAAATTGTCACATATTATGGTTTAGACCATAATTGATGTTTGGGGTATGAAAATATGCATTTTATAATGATTTGTACTTTGTCTTCTTCTTGTTCTCCAATCACTATAAAATAGGCAGGATTCCTCATTTAGCAGAACCTGTATCATTAGTGCAAGTTATTGGAACCAACTTTTTTGTAGCAAGACCTTAATTCTCTAAAAGGGTAAACAAAACATAACTCATATTTTTATTGTACACTGATTTTCTCTGTCTTTTACAGGAATGTACTAGTAAACTAATATCCTCTGGTGATTACACAGGTGCTAGTACATTGTTTATACTGTGTTCAAAATGATACACTGACTCTAGAATATTACACTACAAAAATGTATATAGAATAGTATAATTACATATGCTTACACACACATTTACACATAGTACTACTTTTTTAATCAACCTGTACTGTTATTTCAGTATTAGGGTTTTTTCATTAATCAATTTATATAATCACTTTACAACTGGATCACATACCTCTTCCTTTTCCCTTCCCATTCCCTCATTCACAAACCATTCTTCTCTTGGGGGTTAGTCCTATTCTGCATATGTATGTTTAAAAGAGAAACCCAATAGTGGATAACTCTTAGCATCAGTATCATCAGAAATAGAGTAAATAGAAGACACTTAGAATTCCAGGGGCAAGTTTTAAAAACCCAGGTCTTATATTTAAAACCCCAAGCAAGCTCTCCCCAAAAGGATCTTGTCCTGCCTAATTGCATTATGCCTGTCAGTAGTCAAAATATTATTAGCAGTAGACTCAGGAATCACCACATAAAACTTGAGTTCCCTTCATATATAAAACTCACATGAATTTCTAACCTCCATTTACTCATCACATCATCCATAAGGATTCTGGTAAAAGACACAACTAAAACATCTTGAAAAGAAATGCTGGCATGCTTCACTTTTAACATCAAGGCCTAAGAAAAAGTAAAATGAACAAAAGAATAAACTAGATAAAAACATTTCTATAGCTATACAAGTGACTACATAATACACATGATTACAACCTGGCATGGTTTCTAAGCCATGAAGAATAACATGCTGTTTGAACGAAAGCATCATTACCATAAAATTAAAAAGAACAGAATTCAGAAAAAAACTGCATTAAAACATATCAAGTCAAATAACTGGAACAATGGAAAATGTCTCAAAAACATACTATATCAAACATATATGATGTCCTTTAAACCCAAAGGTCTACTTTTTAAAATCCATTTCGATCTGGAAAATGGCTAAGTGGTTAAGAGCACTGACTGCTGCTCTTCCAGAGGTCCTGAGTTCAATTCTCAGCAACCATTTGGTGGCTCACAATCATCTATATTGGGATCTGATGCCCTTTTCTGGACTGCAGGTGTACAGGCAGATAGAACACACATATACATAAAATAAATAAATTGTAAAAAAAAAAGTGTCTCTACTTCACATGAACCGCAAAATAAGGAAAACCTCTTATGAACTGAACGTGATCATTACTAAATATCATTTAGTTTTCGTTCATGTTACAAGATTCTACATTATGCCCTGTATCTATGTATGTGACATCATCTGAATTAAGATCAGCCTACAGTGACTGGAGAAATAGCTCATCAGTTAGAAAATGAATGTATTATTTTTGCAAAGGCACAAGTTCAAATCCCAATCACCCCAGTGATTCACCAACACTTGTAACTCTAGCTCCAGAGCTATACCCTCTTTTGTTCACCGTGAATACACACTATTTTGTCCTCCGTGAATACCTGCCATAACATTCATAGACCCCTATACAGACATACATGCATACATGTAATTTAAATAAAAATAAGGCGAGGCATGGTGATGGACACCTCTAATCTCAGTACTATGGGAGGTAGAGACAGGGAGATTTATGTGAGTTCAAGGCCATCCTGGTCTACATGTGGGTCCTGGACAGCCAAGGTTACAAAGAAAAAGACTTTCTCTAAAAACCAAAATAAATAGATAAATGAATGAATTTTTTAAAAAAGTCATATGTATTAACACAGAGTCATTAAAAGACACCAAGAATATACTCATATGAAAGTCTTGATAAAGGACAATTGTATGTAGCACTGCTGGCACATGCCTTTCATCCCAGCACTTGGGAAGCAGAGCTGGAAGCCAGCCTGGCCTAGCAGGTATGTTTTAGGACAACCAGGGCTACAGAGAAATCTTTTCTCATAGAAGAGTAAGAAAAAAAAATTGTTATACATAATATTGGAGAAAGTGTTTTTTAAAAATTACCCATTCTAGAATTTGTGTAGTAACAAGCATAGTTTATAAGCCTTACAACCTGAGTTTCTTTCCTTGATTCATATAAAAATAATATGTAAACCACGTGCTGAGGGAAATAGTAAGATCCCTAGAACTCCCTTGATATCATACTTAAACTACTTATCAAGATATCTAGCCTCATATGTAAAAATAAAATGAAAAATATTGATTACACCTAGACACACACCACACATGGTGTTCACACATATAGAGAAGACACACACACCAAAATAATTCATTCTGCACTAACGCTATACTTCTGGACAGAAGTAACATCCACACTTTTTTATTTCTTTTCTGTGGTTTTTCCAAAACAAAAGGCTCCATATTTCAAAACATATCTGTTCCTTTTGAAAAAGTAAAAGAACTCTTTTTCTGCATTAAAAAGGCAACTATGAAAGCTTAACATACTAAAAACACACATGTAGTATATTCATAAAAGAAGTTCAGCGGCTTCCACCATCACATATCCTTGATTTGCTGGCATTCTAATTAATGTAATGGTATGTTTGGTAATTTGTGCTAAAATAATTTCCAACAAACTATTTATCCATGCTTTAAACCTAAACATAAGCCAATATACAATTATATACCTATCCAAAAAGCACTTTTAATTTTAGTATAATATTTAATATATATATCACAATTTAACATTTATATGAATTAAACCTTAAAAGTATCTTATGTTATAGAAAATGCTTTCTAACACAGTCCCCTAATTAGAAATAGGTAGATAAGCCTAAACTTAAAGCATTCATATTGTTTTCAGTTTTCTTTTAAGCCATGTTAATAATTTTTCATATGTTTACATTTTTGTGTGTTTTGTTTCTCTTTTTTTCTCTCTCTCATTTTAGGAACAAGGTTTCTCTGTGTAACAGCATTGGCTGTCCTGGACTCTCTTTGTAGACCAGCCTGGCCTCAAACTCACAAAGATCGGCCTTCCTCTGCCTCCCTAGTGCTGGGATTAAAGGTGTGCACTCTACTCAATTATGTTTTTCAACAGGGTTTCTCTGTGTAGCCTGGGATGTCCTGGACTCACTTTGTAGATAAGCCTTGTCAGCCTTTGCATCCTGAGTGCTGGGACTATGGGGCATGTGATACACCACTCAGCTTAAAATTCATTTTTTAAATCTACTCTATATTCCTGCCCTCTCTCCATTTCCTCCTGGCAGTTTGAAAGCCCATAGGTCAATATTTAAATGGCCCTTCTTAGCTCAACATGATAGCTAATATAATGTGCTAATGACTATATAGCAAAAGTATTTACATGACAATTCGTAGCCTCAAAATTACAATTATAAAGTAGAAACAAGAATAAGTTTATGGTTGGGGGATTCACCACAAAGTAAGAAAATCTATTAAAGAGCTATAGCTCTTTAATAGGAAAGTGGAGAACTACTTTTACTGAGTTTGCTATAGTCTCATGTTCACCAACAACTATGAACAATAGCTTGGATTTCACCCTGTGGTCACTAACACAGAACATAAAAATTTAGATTTAATCAAATAGCTTTCATCCTGCAGCATTTATAATTGTAAAAAGGGTGTGAGACATACTTGGGTGACAAACTGTTGCTAAGGTTGACATCAGTTTCTGAGTATATATGCTATGAATAAAGCTAACCTCTGTTAATATGTGCAGTGTGACAACATGTCAAGGGCCTATTTTGTCAATACTGATTCTACTGGATGGAGAACTAAGAAATGCTACTGCTGTCACGTGATCAAACACCTGGCTTCTAAAAATTCAGATATTTTTAAGGATTCTCTAAAATTTTCCTGAACCCTTGCTTTTGGCAAGTGGATGACCCTGTATATAAATTTTGCCTTACTGGAAAGTTTATTGATATTCATTGCAACTTAAATTACAAATATTGGCCGGGTGTGATAATGCACGTCTTTAAGCCCAGCACTCAAGAGGCAGAGGCCTGCATGTTTGAGGCCCGCCTGGTCTACAAGTTAAGTCAAGGACACCCAAGGCTAAACAGAGGAACCTTGTTTCAAAAAACAAAAAAATAAAGAAAGAATGTATGAATTTAACTTTGTAATAAAAAAATAATCAAAGCATTCAAAAACAATGTTTACAAATATAAAAGAGCATATACTATAAAAAAGCTCAACACATATGAAACTCACCTTTTTTACTAAGTTCAACAGAAGAGTCCAAAACACTTCTGATTCCCCCTTTGGCAAAACAGGAACCAACCTTTGGAACTTAATAATTATTATAAAATAAAATTATCGCTTAGAACACTATTCAAAGTGTAAATTATTACTTTTCTAGGAAAAAGTAAAACAGACAAATTCCCTATATTATTTCAATAGTTTTAAGGGAAAATGTAACCAAGTGATCTCTTTTTGTGGCACTAGGAGTACACACTAGGGGACCTGGAGAGATGGCTCAGAAGTTAAGAGCACTGGCTTCTCTTCCAATGTTCCCTGGGTTCAGACCCTGGTGAAGACGAGGTTTGTTCCATGAACTGGTTTTCCACTCAGGGGGCTGAGATTTGAACTGAGGTCCTCACCCTCCTCTTCAGGAAGGGAATTGTTCATGTCTGTGTCCTCACACACCCTCCCGAGCTGGGTCCAATCCCCTGGCTTGAGGAAGTGAAGGGAGGCAGGCACGCAGCCTTCAGACGAAATAAGGCCCAGGAGTCTGCATCTCTCCTTGCAGTGGTGCCCCTATGCCTCCTCCAGCAGGAAGAATGCAGCCCCAGATTTTGAAGAGGACCAGAGAGCTGAGTGTGCTCAGTCAAAGAAAAAACAGCCAGGAGACCAAGCGCTAGGCTCTAATTCACACAGAGTCCTATATATCTAGTCTAACAACGAGCACCAGAGCTAAGATGACCAAAGAAAAGCTTGTGAGAAAGAGGAAAAGCCTTTGGGTGCTGAGGGATGGAGAGGAGGAAGAGATAAGGATCCCCCTGTCATTCTCATTCAGGACCCTGTGTTGTAAAAGGGACAGCCCCAGGAGCTCTCTGGGATGCTTGTCTCTGGGTATTTTGATGTGACCCTATGGAGCCAGAGTAACTACACCTTTTCTGCCAAATTTGACTTTATGGGGTTTCCTCCCCAAGATACAAGGGGCAGTTGTTTCCTTTTATCCCAATGCAGATGAAACTGACTTTTCTGAAAAGAAAAAAAAAGACTTCTGCCCAGAAAAATCCCAGAATTCAATTCCAAGCAACCACATGGTGGCTCACAACCATCTATAATGAATCCTGGTGCCTTTTATTGGAACATAGGTATACATGCAGGCAGAATATAGTCTACATAATAAATGAATTATATATATATATATATATATATATATATATATATATGCACACACTTACATGAATGTTTTAAAAATAATATCAAGTGCCAGGTGTGGTGGCACAAGCCTTTAATCCCAGCATGTGAGAGGCAGAGGCCTGCGAGTTTGAGATCAGCCAGGTCTACAAAACAAGTCTAGGATAGCCAAGGCTACACAGAGAAACCCTGTCCTGAAAAACCAAAATTAACAATAATAATCTAGCATGGCCATCAAGCCTTTATTCCTAGACAGGCCTGAGATGCATTTCTGGGGAGGCTGCAGGATTTCCTAAAGGGAAGCGGGTATGAGCTTGGGTGCCTGCTTGTATCCATGGAGGGACTATGGTTGTTTTTAGAGGTAGGTATATGGGAGGATGAGGTAGGATGGGGTGAAGAGGGGAGATGTGAAGGAGGAGGCAGGCACAGGTCAGGAGGACTCCTGGGACACAATGCACCTCCCTGACACACACACACCACTTAGGACACACGGCAGCCCCTGAAGGGCTTGTGGGCTGGAGAATGGTTGAGAGGACGTGTTCCTGTAGGCTACCCTCAGGGAACTCAACAGAAACCCTCAGTCCAATCTAGACCATAGGGGAGGAGCCTTAGAAACACACCAAGAGTATAGCCATGCCCCCTAGAAGACCTAGCAGCTCTGTGCATAACGCCACCCACTCTGGTACCCACTATAGTTGCCAGGCTTCTTCTCCTGGGTGTGCTGACACCTGTGACCATGGGCACAACAAAGATTCCTGGTTAAGGGCACAGGGGAACTTTGACAGATGCCATGAAGCAGAGGACCACCTGCCTCAGGGGCCACTGAGCCCAGCAATGGCTTCTCACCTGTCAGTAGGAGGCTCCCGAGTGGATACTAGGCAAAGAGCTGGCTGCCTTGTGCGCACTGGTGAGGGTTCCCGTTTCCCAGGTGTTCATGCCTGTAGACCCAGGTGTGTTCCTTCCTGTACACTGCCACCTGGACTCTGGGGGGAGGATCAACATCAGCAGATGCCCAGTGAAGGCCGCAGACATCTCCCATCCTGTTGCAGAGACAGATCAACCATGCCGCTGATGTAAACACAAGGACATGTCAAAAGAAGAAGTGTCCCATCCCAATCTGCTCACTTGCCTAACAGGCCCTGGCTTGAGCCCTCAACCCAACCACCTACTAGGCAGCGCGAGGCAACAAGGTAACCAGGCAACCATTCTGAGCTGTCAGGAAGTCTGTCACAATCTCTCTCTTCTGCTCAGGCCTCCACCCCTCCCACAGCCTCAGACCACCCTACCCACTCTGCACTGCTCGGGACATGTCACACTCTTCCATTCCTTTCTCCAGAGTCCCCAAGTGGTTCTCAGACATGGATCTTTCTTTCTGCGTCCTCCCAAGACACCCACCTACCTCCCTCTGGCCAGGGCTCAGCACAGATGCAGCTTGCAGCTCTCTCAGGAGAATCAAGTGGACCAAAGAGCACCTAGAAAGGAGGCAGAAGGAGCAATCTTCACTTGTCCCACCATGAGGCACAGGGAATATCCATACTCCTGAGTTCTTCTGTCACGTCTCCATTTTTTTCCTAAAGGTTTTACTTATTTTATGTGTGAAACCCCTATTTCCATGTGCACCTGCCTGCATTCCATTATATATGACCGTCAGCCATTGAGTGTTTGTGTGAAATTAAACTCAGGACATCTGGAAGAGCAGAGTTTCTTAGCCACTGGGTCATCTCTCCAGTCCACTAACAAAAGTCCCAGGCTCCAAATAACTACATCAGACATTATCATCCTTTCTCTTTAGGGCACAGACAACTATTTCTCCCTAGAGAAAATGGGTCAGGTCAATAGGCTACACACAAAAACATTCAAAAAGACATACACACATCATCTACAGATCCTCATCCCCCGTCTCTCTTAGTAGCTCCTTTTCTCTTGAGTTCCCCCTTTCCATCTGTGATCTACACGGTTTCAGCCACAGTATCTGGGGTATATAGGTCTGTGTGGGACAAAGTAAAATATAGAATGTGACCACTGGGCAAATGCTTGTCACTCTCCAGCAGCAGCAGGAAGCCTTCCTTCCAGTAGCGCTGAGAGTCTCCAGAGGCTCAGCTGCCCACAGCCAAGATATTCCAGGATGGCCCCTAGAAGAAGAACACTCTCTCAGCTTCCTCAAGACGGCCCTGCCATTGCCATCGATTCCCAACTATCTCACTCTTGGAAGCCTTCTGCCAGCATCCACTCTGATGCTTCAAAAAGAGTTCCAACTGGATTGAGCCTGCTCTGAGTTCTCAGAGGTGCCAGGCTAGCAGATGACCCCCAAGGACGGTTCCCAGGTGTTCATGCCTGTGGACCCAGGTGTGTTCCTTCCTGTACACTGCCACCTGGACTCTGGGGGGAGGATCAACATCAGCAGATGCCCCGTGAAGGCCGCAGACATCTCCCACCTGATGCAGAGCCGGATCAACCATGCCGTTTTTGTGAGAACAAGGACATGTTAAAAGAAGAAGTGTTCCATCCCAATCTGCTCACTTGCCTAACAGGCCCTGGCTTGAGCCCCCAACCCAACCACCTACCAGGCAGCGCAAGGCAACAAGGTAACCAGGCCACCATTCTGAGCTGTCAGGAAGTCTGTCACAATCTCTCTCTTCTGCTCAGGCCTCCACCCCTCCCACAGCCCCAGACCACTTAAACACTCTGCAGTGCTCGGGACATGTCACACTCTTCCATTCCTTTCTCCAGAGTCGCGAAGTGGTTCTCAGACATGGATCTTTCTTTCTGTTACCTCCCAAGACACCCACCTACCTCCCTGAGGCCAGGGCTCAGCACAGATGCAGCTTGCAGCTCTCTCAGGAGATTCAACCTTCAACATGGTTGTCAGTCAACTGTTCCCATGTCACTCAACTGGTCTCATGGACCTTCACAAGCTCAACGCAGCCACCCTGGAAAACTGCAGACCTTGAGCTTGGGCCAATGGGTTATGAGGCCCTAAAGGGCTTCCTCTACATGCCATCCTGTCCTTCTGATGATCACTTCTGTCCTAAACACCATAATAATTGCTACACTGGGTCCTGTATGGACTTGCCTCTGCCCGCTACCATCCTACCTTCCCATCCAGGACACACACACACACACACACACACACACACACACACACACACACGAACTCACATCCTCCAATCTTCTAGGGCACACATTGTGGCACCCGTGACTTCTCTATTTTTCCACATGTGATCCCTGGACAGGGCAGGGCAGGACAGGATAGGGGGCATTGCCGACTAGTGAACTTATTCTCCCTGTTAGGCCAGGTGAGCTAGTCAGTCAAGAGGATCCAGAAGTTTGTTGCCCAAAGGGATGCTGAGCATCACAGTGAAGAGGCTTCAAAGTGTAGCTGGCTTGGGTGGTAAGCTGACTGCCTTGTCTCTGGGGAATTTTTCAGAACACACCCTCCTCTGGCTCCTTCTCTTGAGATTCACCCCAGAGTACAACACTGCCTTAGGCTCCTAACCACTAGGTGTACACAGCAAGGTTGCATATACAGACCTCTTGAAGGCTTCTGGTATATCACAATTTTCCTGACAGATCAGGTTCCTGAGATCCACCTTGAGCCCAACTGAGAGAGAGAGAGAGAGAGAGAGAGAGAGAGAGAGAGAGAGAGAGAGAGGAGA
>CAJRSG010020218.1:26613-38419 GCA_907169655.1 Acomys percivali | reverse complement strand
TTAGTATGGGAGGTGATGGTTACTATTATGGGATGTGAGGGTTATTACTATGGGAGGTGATGGCTATTATTATTGGATGTGTGGGTTATTAGTATGGGATGTGATGGCTACTATTATGGGATATGAGGGTTATTATTATGGGAGGTGATGGTTACTATTATGTGATGTGGGAGTTATTAGTATGGGAGGTGATAGTTACTATTATGGGGTGTGAGGGTTATTAGTATGGGAGGTGATGGTTACTATTATGGGGTGTGATGCTTATTAGTAAGGGAAGTGATGGTCTAATAGGGCAGCAACAGGGTGATGGTTGTCGTGGTGTCAGAGAGCTCAGGACAGATACCACAAGGGAGAGGGCCAACCAACAGCCTCAGGGTGTCCATGAGCTCAGCTCTGGCTTCTCATCTGGCAGGAGGAGGCTCCGAGGTGGATGCTGGGAAAAAGGGTAGGGTGCTGTGAGCCCACTGGTGAGGGCTCCAGAGTCCCCCGCCTTCACACCCGTGGACCCTGCCATCTGGAGTCTGGAGGGAGGAACAGCCACAGCAGGGGCTCCCTGAGGGGCTGGAGACATCTATAATCTTGCTGCAGAACTAGGCCAACCTAGCCCCTAATGTAAGAACAAAGAAATATCAAAAAAGAAGCATTCCAACCCAATCTACCCACTTGACTACAAGGCCATGGCTTGGATCCCCAAACCCTAACCACCTACTAGGTCCCACCCGGCAACCAGGCAAGCAGGAAACTAGGCAACCAGGCAACCATTCTGAGCTCCCAGAAAGTCTGTCACAATCTCTCTCCTCTCCTCAGGACTCCACCCCACCCACACCATCAGACCACTGGGCACCACTCAGAATACTTCACTCTCTTACCTTACTCCAGAGTACCCGAGTAGTTCTAAGATATGGATCTTTCTTTCTGCATCCTCCTTGGATACCCACATACCTCCCTGTGGCCAGGGCCAGGCACAAGTAGAGCTTGCAGCTCTCTCAGGAGAGTGAAGTGGAACAAAAGGGCACCTAGAAAGGAGGCAGAAGGAGTAATCTTCACTTGTCCCACCAGGATTGTCGCAGCACATTCCCACTCCTGAGCTCTTTTGCCACTTCTTCCTGTGTTCTTTTTCCTAAATATTTTATTTATTTTATATGTTAACACCCTGTCTGCCTGTGCACCTGCCTGCAGCAAGAAGGCATCAGAATCCAGTATGGATGAATGTCAGCAACCATGTGTTTGCTGGGAATTGACCTCAGGACCACTGAGCCATCTCTCCAGTCTACTTCTAAGAAACATCCCAGACTCCTCAAAAAAACCTATGGCAGATCTTTTCATCCTTTCTCTCTAGGATCCATAGCACAGACTACATTTTCTCTCTTACTAAAACGCTTGACTCTTCAATCTTCACATGTCACTCAAAACTGAAAACTGCGGGCCTGACATTTCACACATGAGCTTCTATGGTCAGGAGAAAAGCCAACAACATGTACAACATATTCTGAATTTGTGAAGCCCAGGATTCCCACTAGATTTAGGAGCATGGAGGTTCAGGGGTTAGCTAGTGTCATCCCTTAAGAACAAATACAAGTTCCCAAGTTAGGCACTGGAAATTACAAAACTTCTGGCAATGTGCGCAGCAAAGTAAACTGCACATGGTTACTTATCAAGTGTGCGAGCAGCTTGTAGTAACGGATGGCCTCCCAATCTTCAGCCATCTGATAAAATCACATTCTACAAGGTAGCCCTGCTAACAGCAAACTCACTGCCTTGCCTCCAGCCTCTGCCCTCCTGCCGAGACTTGTGGTGTTTGGCAGCACACTGAACTCATCCGTCAATTCTGGATGATAATAAAGCCGCAGGTGTGTGTACACGGGTGAACGCAGGCAGCATGGCATGGCAGGGGAGTCCAGGGGAGTAAGAGAGAAACGGCATGTACACAGGTGTCTGAAAGAGCACCTCCATAGCTCCAGCTTATGGTAAACTATCGAGATGCTCCAGAGAGCCAACTGGGACCCTCGGACCCCTAGGGAGAGAATGGGGGACAGGGGACGTGAAGGATGGACAGCGAGTCAAGGAGTCTGATCAAGCTGAGCAAATTTTATTTTTTCTCAGGCAATTATATACCATTGAAGCAGGAGGCTGAGTGGGGTGATCTGGGTGGGCGGTTTGCCCCAAGATATCAGGAAGTCAGGATGTTTGGCAGGGCGAGGGCCCCTGTGGTTCTGGGGCTAGGTGGAATTTTTAGGCATCTGGAACCACAAGATGGTATATTTAGACTTTGTTTCTCATGTCCTCTGAAGGCCTCTGTAATTACGGGAATAATGAGAACAGGTGGAGAGTACCTTGAGGGAGGGGAAGAGGTCTAAAATCAGCCTTCTGGAATGTACCCCAAGACAAGGAGGGAAGAGGTCATAAGGCAGCCTGCCCCAGGTCCACACAATGTATTATGCCAAGGTCTGAGATACTTGCCGGCTATGGTCTTAGCTGCCCACAGTAAACAACCATGGAGCCTTGGGAGAAATTCAAAACTCACGACTCTTTTTTTTTTAAGATTTATTTATTTTATGTATATGAATACACTGTCTTTATGCAAACCAGAAGAGGGCACCAGATCACATTACAGATGGTTGTGAGCCACCATGTGGTTGCAGGGAATTGACTTCATGACCTCTGGAAGAGCAGCCAGTGCTCTTAACCTCTGAGTCATCTCTCCAGTCCCAACACTCAGGACTCTTAATTCTCATCCTTTCACACTTTCCTTTCTGTTCTGAAATCCTGTCTTATACTAAGTAAACTAAAATTGAAAAAAAGAGGGCAGGCTAGGCACGAGTCTAAACAAAAGAGACAGCAAACCTCCAATGTTTTCATTCACCAAGAGCTACAGTCAGCTTTAAGTAGAGCTACATACTCCTATGGGAAATAGTGCAAGACAAACCATCTAAGACAAATTTGTGATTTGGAATTCCAGGGTGGGACACAGTGATGGAAATAGAGGCACCCACTCCTAACCCTGCCTCACAGGACAGTCTCTGCTGTTTGTGAATTCCTGGGACCAAACCCTGAGCCTCAGCCATGCTAAGTACTGCCACCACTGAACTGCACACAACCAGGGATAGACTTTGTATTCCTTTCTCTTATGAATATGGAGTACTCAGCATTTTAAATTTTTATTCCTACCAGTATAACTAAAGACTCATTCAATCATTCATATTATTGAATGTATTTGAATGAATTATTTGATACTTCATCCATCCAATAGTAGATTAGCTGCTTCTGCATTTAGAATTTTATTATTACATTTATTTTGTCATTGCTTGGACCATACTTGTTATTTCATCCATCTATTGGTTGAGGAGTCGCTTCTACTTTTTAAATTATATTGTTACATTTATTTTGTCATCACTTGGGCCATACTTGATATTTCATCCATCTATTGATACATGAGTCTCTTCTCCATTTTAAATATTATTATTACATTTATTTTGTTCATTGCCTGGACCACACTTAATACTTCATTTATCTAATGGTAGATGATTCTGTTGTGCTTTATACAATTTTTTATTACATTTAATTATTACATTTATTTTGTTCATCGCTTGTACACAGTCGATACTTCATCCATTTATTGTTAGATGAATTTCTTCTGCTTTATAAATTTTATTATTACATTTATTTTGTTCATAGATTGGACCACATTTGATACTTCGTTTATATATTCATTTATGAGTCACTCTTGCGTTTTCATTTTTATAATTAATTTTGTTTTCATTGCTTGAAGCACACTTCATACTTCACCTATCTATTGGTAGTTGAGTCACTCCTACTTTTTAAATTTAAGTATTAAATTTATTTTGTTTATTGCTAGGACCACACTAGTTACTTCATCCATGTATTAGTAGATGGGTCGTTGCAACTTTTTGAATTTTATTAGTACACTTACTTTGTTCATCACTTGGACCACATTTGGTATTTCATACATCTATAATTAGATGAGTCGCTTCATTTTTTAAAAATTTTTATTATTACATTTATTTTGTTCATCTCTTGGAAGACACTTGATACTTCATTCAAATATTGGTAGATTAGTTGCTTCTTGTTAATGCCTCGTAGGTGCTCTGGAGAGGGTCCAGGGTAGATTCTCTGGTGCTGGATGCGGATGCCCTTCTAGTTCACTTTATCTCTTGGGTGGCCAGAGCTGACGGCTCAGGCAACCGATCAGGATTGAAAGAAGAAAAAGGAAGGAAGGGGAAAATGAGCCCATGGTTTCTTCTCTAGGGACTGGCTGTACAGTGGCTGAGGATAACTTAAACTGACCACAAATTTCCTGTGGCTGAGGCTGTAAAAGCAGCTTCTGACTAGAAACTGCACGAGGAGTCATAAAAGGAGGCTCTGTGATCTCTAGATAGGCCTCTTTGCGGAGATCTCCAATAAGTTGGTGTAAACGTAGGGTTATTAGCCATAGAAGGCTCATGGCCCCGAGTCTGCTAACTTATTTGCGAATATATAGGGAAATAAGAAGTTAGAGAGAGAGATAGAAAATAAACTACTGATGCACATACATTCAAAAGAAGAGGATCAGGAGAAAAGGTGGATGAAGTCAGGCGTCTTAACTTCAACTGAAGTTAAGCTGCTCAATCTTTCTTCCTCTTCCCTCCCTCTTAAGTTTATTGTAGCCCATACTTATACTTCTGAGAAAAGGGAATTACCTCATAGTCAGAAGAGTACAATTAATCACAAAAGCAGATGAACTCTAAAATACAACAGGTTACATGCTTTAAATCTAAACATTTCTTATCTATGTATCCATTGCATAAGTTCATGGTGAGTTCAGAATGACGAAGGTTGGCAGGGTCTAAGGTTAACAGGGTCTGAAACTTACAAGAGTATATGACTTATCAGTTAGGACGGACCTGACTATACACTATCCAGCTATTTCTTAGTTCATTATGAGCTCGGGACAATAATTTTATCTGTCTTTCTAAGAAACAGAGTAAATTCAGACATCTCTAGGTAACTTCATTCCAAATAGGTTCACATGGAGTTTAAACAAATCTGGATATATTTATGCTCAAATACCAGGATTCGTGGTGCCATCTGCAGTGGAGGCTCCTCTGAAGCCACAAATCTGCCTTAGGCTATCCTAAGTGAGGTATCTGGAGGTCCACAAAGGTATTAACTTTTACAACTATTTGAGTTGAATCAGGAATTCCATAATCAGGGACTAATTCATCTGGATAACAAAAGGTACATCTTCAATAAGATCCTCTAGGAAGTTTGCTCAATCAGAGCTGGTCAGTACCCAGAAAATAACAATTCACACCAATGCCAGATGTATTTAGTTTTGGTTTCTTGAGACAGGATTTCTCTGTGTAACCTTGGCTGTCCTGGACTCACTTTGTAGACCGGGCTGGCCATGAATGTAGTCCTGGCTGTCCTGGACTCACTTTGTAGACCAAGCTGGCCTTAGACTCACAGTGATTCACCTGCCTCTGCCTCCCTGGGTGCTGGGATTAAAGGCGTGTGCCACCATGCCCGGCTCTAATGCCAGATTTTAGAGAGATGCAGCAGTGCACAATTGACAGGGTAGTCAGAGGATGGAAGCAATTCTGGGATACATCACGATACAGACCTTGCAAATATCAGATCACCTCCAGAGATCTCTCAAGCCTCCTGGACTTTCCCAAATCAATGGCTCCTGACAGCATGTCAGAGTCTGGAAGCAGTTTCAGGGTACATCGTGGTATAGACCTTGCAGACACCAGATCACCTCCTAGACAGCCCATATGCCTAGCGAGCCCCCTCAACTGGGCGGCTCTTGGCACTCTTCTCTTCTAACTCCTCCTCCTCTGCCTGGCAGAAGTGCAGCCCTATTCATCCCCCTGCTCAGTGATTGACTGTAAGCTGCCTTTTGGTATATGGGGAGGGGACAATTGGGGAGCACTCTTTACACAGCAGTGAGACAGATCCTCACGAAACGAATTGCAAACAGAAAAAAAAGAATTGCAAACAGATGTGAGGGGGGTACAAACTCAGCATTTGAATCACCCAATAACTTTACTCCTGCTATCTTTGAGTCAAACATCAAATCAAGTCATATTTTGGGTATATCAATATATAACAGTAACTCCAATCAAAACAACTTCAAGCATCTAAGAATAGGGTAGGTAAAGGTATTAATGTTGGAAGCAGTGATCTCTGTTGAATATCTGGGACTCCATATGAGAGAATAGAACAAACTTCTGATCCCTCACTTATGGAACAGATGTGCAGTCTGGCCAACAAGTGGGTCCCCTAACAACGGGAATAGGAACCATCTCTGATTCTGTTAACTACTTTTTGATCCATTTCCTATAGCTGGGGAAGCCTTGTCTCCTCAAAAGGAGAGGATGTGCTTAGTATCTGATGTGACTTGAAGTGCCTGGGTGGGTTGGTAGTCCTTGGGGGCCTCCCTTTCTTTAAGAAGAAGGGAAATACAGAATGGAGGAAAAGGGAAATGAGAGTGAGACAGGAGCCGGAATCAGGCTGGGAATTTATTAAGTAATCACATACAATTACTTCAATGTGGATACATGCTTTATTTATATATGTATATATATTTATGTATTTTTAATACATGATAATACATAAATATGATAAAATAAATGAATGGATAAGTTCTAAGGAAGTAAGAAGAATGAGCTAGGGGTCATGCCATATGCCTGTAATCCCAGTATTCACAACACCCAGTAAAGCGGAGCACCATGAATTCAGTGAGATGGAGCTACATAAAGAATTCACAGACCAGTCTGAGTTACAACGTGTGACTCTGTCTCAAGAACGCAATCCCGCAAAATAAAAGCGCAAGAAAATGATCATGGAAATATTTCTTTAGCTAATTCACTGCAAATGACAAATATTTGACCAACAACAACAAAAGAAAGCCAGTTTCCAATTAATTTTAAGGTTAAGATGATAAGACAGTAACAATATTATTTTAACCTAATTATGGAGCTATTTCAGTAATTTTCAGTATTTTCAGGAAGCTGGAATATGCCTGACACCTGAGGACAAATGTGATTTCTAGAACAGGGAGGTGACTTGACTTTCCACAGTCATGGAACATTGTTTGAAGTGAGTAAGGCTGTCATGGGTAAGAAAATGAACAGTAGTCTGGTGAAAGCAGACTCATGTCATGCTGGGGAGAGCAGAGAGGAGGATACGAGCAGGAGGTAAAAGGTCCCACCACACTCCTTGTGTACTTGAGGCAGAGTTTGGCTCTGGCTACTGGTTTTGTGAAGTAGAATTGTGGCACTGAGGGCCAGAGGGCTCTGACCTGTGATGGGTGAGAGACTCATCTTGGGACACTGGCTCTTTTGGTTCTGTTTCTAGACATTCACAGGATCACAGGGTCTGTGTGCTTATTTGTCTCTGGTGCTAAGACTTATCCTTCAACGACTATGAAGATGCCTGTCCCACTCTCTTTGGAATGTAGTGACACCATTTGAGCGAGGCTGTGTGACAGATGCACTTGAGAAACACATGCAGTTCACAGAGTTCTGTGTACATTGAAAATACAAGAAGCAGATCCTGATAAATAAGTGATGTGAGAAGGACCCAGGAAATTACAAGGACAATCTGGACCTCTGACCACAGCTATGGGTTTGTGTGAAAGATGTTTAGCCCATGGTCAGCCTGAGGGTATCATGGGATGTTTATGTAATGAATGAGAGGTAGAATGTACATGGAATTCGAAGATGAGTAATAACTCAAGGAGGTCCTACATGGAAATGAATCCTTCCATGCAGAGGAGCTACAGTCCTTCTCCCTGGCTCTTAGCAATGGGAAAAAATTCAGAATTCTTTTCAGTTATTGGTTAACTTAATATCTGCCATGTCCAGAATTTATGCATGAGATAAACAAGTGTGTGTGTGTGTTGTTTTTTGTTTGTTTTGTTACAGGACCTTTCTATGCATCCTGATATGGAGGAATGCCTTGAGTGGGTATAACAGCTGCCAATAAAAAGCTGTTTGGCCAATCAACTGGGCAGAAGGACAAGAAGTGGAAGGGAGGAATTTCTGGGTGAGAAGCATGAGGAGGATAGTGGGAAAAAAGAAATGGAGGGAAGATAATCCACCCGGGAGTTATCACACTGGCAAGGTATTGGTTTATATGTTGGGTTTAAGGGTATTAAGATTAGAGTAGCTCACATTCTGCCCAGCCTAGTGCTTGCAGATTAAACATAAACCACTGTTTCTGTGTCTGTCCTTTGGGAACAAGCTGGTTCAATAAAACTAATGGCTTAATAATTGACTGTGTTAAATAATGTAGGAAGAATAAAGGTACATTAACAGTCTGGAGCATGCTTTCTAGATTTGTCTTTTCTCAAAATCATTCCTCTGCCTCACAAGAGCAAGAATTAAAGATTGAGTAACCACACTCAGCCTCAATGGTGAGTATATTGGAGGCAATTGCATATAAAGATGCCACCCAATTATTAAACCAATGATTTTCTATCTCACAATGGATCCATATCAAATCTAATCTCCATGAGAAATATTACATTCTATATTTCTTAAATTCAAGCCTGTTTTACAGTATATTTCTAATTGCCTTTATTGTGACAAAAGTCTAGATAATCTTAGATGCAGTATGTTTTTTTACAAAGCAACGCAATTTTCTATGTAGTTTGTATTAATTTAACCATATATAATACAGTTTGTAAACTTTTTCTTGGTTAGACCTACATCTTCAAATTCTGAAATTTATGAATCCATACATCCATGGAATATGGCCTTAATATGTAATTTTTGGCAAAATTAAAGAGAAATAACGGAAATGTATGAAAACTTCCAACCAAACAGCGAGGCACTATTTGAGTTCTTATTAGGTGTTTCTTTGGAGACAAATGAGAAACACTATCGGTAAAATTTGCAATAGATCAAAATGATTCTTCCTGTTTTATGCAGCATTTTCTTTTTAGAAGTTGAATGATAAAATTTTGGTTTGTAAAGTTGCCTATGATATAATTGTATTTAAATCCTCAGTTTAGTATAAAGTATCAAGTAGGAAGATGTTACAAGAACATAAAGACTAGCTGCCTTCAGTAACAGCCAAATGCAGTAGAAATGGTGCAGAGGTACCTTATTTAGGTATCAGCAGTTAGTGTTTTGCTGATGGAACAAAAAAGCAATGTCAGTATAAAAGGGAAATTGTGAGATAATATAACCATGGGGCTTTCTTCAAAACAACAACATCATGGTATTTTTAGACTGGGACATGGAAGCCAAAAGTAATATCTCAGTGGAGACAATAATGAATCTGGCAGCGATTAGCTTCTTTCCTCTTGGCTCTAGGCAACTACATTGCTTACCCAGGACAAGAAATACTTTCAGGTGGGGAACCTTACAGATTCTGGCCGTGACTGCAAACATACGTGCCAATTTTTTTTTTTAATGAGCTATACCAGGTAAAGAAAAGAGAGGAAAAGGTGAAGAGGAATTTTACCTGACAACTGTGTTTATCCATCCTTTAAAATTCCAATCTGCCTCTGTTAGGGGTATAGCAGGTTACTGCAGCAGCTCAACTGGGTTTGGAGAGAAAAACATAATATGCTGGGAACACAGAACACCTAAACTCAGGAAAGGAAAATCTTGTAGGAGGTCATGGTTTCTGCATCACTTCAACGGCAAGAAGAAGGGATTGTGGTAGTTTTGACTCTCGTTTTGCTCTCTTCCATTTCACCAGGGACAGGGAAAATCTGCTCATTTAAACACAGAGTGGAATCTGGAAGGGGAAATTTCAATGTAAACTTTCCTGGGACATTCCATTCTAAAGGGGAAAGAAGAGATGTCTTTTTCACAGGTAAATGAATGTGTGCGGGACAAGTTGATTGTCTTTACAAAAATACTTCATTGTCAGACCTTCTGAACATTCACTATGTTGACTCTAATTTTCAGAAGTAGTTTTCTCATTTGATTCTCATTATTAACTCTTTAAAACTTATGTCACCGGTGTGCTTAAAGCACCTCATTTGCAAGTCTTTTTTTTTTCAGGACAACTTCTAGAAAATAAAAATGTAATCTGTAATAATTATAAATATTTTCATATCAAAGATAAATATAAGCACTCAATCTTTACAGAGAGTGATAAGGGTCATTATTTAACATTGAATAGAAGCCAATATATTATGAATATTTCATCTGAGGGCCTCTTTTGGTAGTTCTCATACTTCCTATTGATTGCAACTTTAGCAGCATCCCTCATGGTGAGGTGATCATGTCATTTGATCCCTACAAGGGTCCCCACACACAAGGTCTGTGCTACTGGCCTATTGCTTCATTGCAGGAAGACAGAAAAGTCTTTTTCTCAGAATATAATTTAGTTTTAAAACGCATATTAGTTATTTATAACAGAACAAGTTCTGTAGTTACCTTACCTTTCCTTGTGTCGAGCATAGAATGTATCCAATGGCCATGAGGTGATACTGTTAATTTTATTTTCAGGGTCTACTGACTTTCAAGGATGTGGCCATAAACTTTTCCAAGGAGGAGTGGGAATGTCTGGACTCTGCCCAGAGGGCTTTGTACAGAGATGTCATGCTGGACAACTACAACAACCTGGTTTCTGTGGGTGAGAATATTTTTATTCCATGCTTGGTACTTCATCTTAGGGATGTCTAAAGCTTCTACTAGATGATATTCTGACTAGACTTCCACTGCTTAGTTTATCTCATAAGTTTTTACAGG
This sequence comes from Acomys percivali, assembly GCA_907169655.1. Taxonomy (NCBI): domain Eukaryota; kingdom Metazoa; phylum Chordata; class Mammalia; order Rodentia; family Muridae; genus Acomys; species Acomys percivali. The sequence continues at coordinate 27,704 of CAJRSG010020218.1, read as the reverse complement.
TATTGATCACTGTCTTATATATAGCTAACTTCTTACATCCCTTCACCTCGTGTTTACATTTAGCCTAATAATAATTCAACCTTTCATAACTTTTGTGCTGGTAGCCAGTAGCACTTATATGTGAATCCACATTGAATCCCATAGTTATCATGTTTTTACTATTATTTTACTTAAATTTTTCATATCAATGTTATTTTAAAGAAAGTTAAATACAGAATTTTAAAATATTGAGTTATGAAGTGCCTACAATGTATTGAGAGGAATTGAGAACTAGTAAGTCATTCATGTATACTTTCTTCTCTTCTATCTTCCCTATTTGGCACAATCCTGTGCTATTACGCAGCTACATAGAATGGTGTGTCTGTATTTCTTTTTAAATTCACAGGCATTTCTGTTGCCAAAGCAGAGGTATTACCATGTCTTGAACAAAACAAAGAACCCTGGATTGATGATAGAGAGGAGATTGAAGAAAAAGAACCAGGTAAGATGAAATAAAATGACACAGCATGTGAGGACTCTAAACCAAGGATCATTCTAGACCTTAAGATTGTTTAAACAACATCTTCAGCCTAAGAAATTCTTTTAGAACAAAGTACGAAATGTATAGTACATTGTGGATCTTATATGATCTTTAACTTTTTACCTTATTAGTGTTGATCCGAAATGCATTATATTATAGACATTTGACAAACTAGAAGATTGTTTTGTGTTCTAATTACTGAAAATTCTGAAAATATTTTTGTTTTACATGAATGATTAATTATTTGGGGGTTTCCATTACTTTTGCATTTAAATGGATTTTATATCGTATATTTTGCACTTAGTTTTTCTCTCTTTCACATTTTCCAAACTAGCAATTCTTTCCTCATTAACTCAATGTTATGATATCTCCCTCCCTCTCTCTCTCTCTCTCTCTCTCTATATATATATATATATATATATATATATATATATATATATATATATATATCACACATACACACACACAGAGAGAGAGAGAGAGAGAGAGAGAGAGACATAGAGAGAGAGAGAAAGAGAGATAATAAAGAATAGAAGCTAAAATGGATTTAAACATGGAATTGGGTTTGTGC